>VWZW01003856.1:381034-501902 GCA_013397115.1 Edolisoma coerulescens
AGAAGAAGGAGGCGAAAGAGAAAGGCAGCCTGGAGGGAGGGAGCGCCGAGCCACAGACTAGCACAGCAAATTCTCCACCGTCCTCTAGCACCCACCAAGCGGCGGCAGTGGCAGTGTCTAGAAATAGAGAGCTAGAAATATAAAATCACCCCGCTCCTGCACTATGGCTTTCCAAAGTAGGCTCCCTTCTTGGATTATTTTGTGCTCCGTCTGGCTGTTCCGCTTTGCACACACGGGGGAGGCACAGGCTGCAAAAGAAGGTAAGGTGATACGGAAAACAAAAGTTTGTGCTTATTTATTGCTTTTGCCCTCGAAGTCTATGTGATGGCTTAGCAGGGGACCTTCCTGCCCCTGTCAGCTGCTTGTCAGCCCCCCTCTCAGGAAAAAAAAAATAAAAAGACTTTTTAGTTGAGGTGGGAGGGAGGAAAAAGCACGGCATTCACTGGGGGTTGTGCGTGTGTATGTGTGAGAGACCGGGACAACTGCCTTTGCTCCCAGGAATGAGGTTTGCGAGGCATTCGCACGTGATGAGTCGGAACGGGGCTGGGAGAGCCCCCGGCCCGGGGATCCGTTCAGGGGAGCGTCGCTCTCCCGTGCCAGCCCTGATCGTCCCTAGGAGGTGCCGGGAGGGCGGGTTACCTCGCTGATCCCTTGGGCAGGGGCTGAGGGCCAAGTTTTAGGGCTCGGGACATTTGGTGGGAGGCAAGGCACGGCGCGGGGCTGGGGCTGCGGGGCGCTCCCCGCCGCTCCCCACCGGGGGCCTGCAGCGCTCCGGCCCAGCGGGGCCGGGCACAGACCGCGGGAAGGAGCATCGGGGTGCAGTTTTGCACGTCCTGGCCATGAAGCCTGGACATGTATTTAGAGGGGACACACGGCCTGGCGTCGTGTGCTTGCAACGTGTGTGCTCTCCCCCGGCATCCATCTGGAGAGAGGTTTAGGGATGGGTGTTTTACACCATCTGCGTATCACAACGGGGCTTCCCGGTTCCCATCAGTCCAATACTGGTATCTTGTGTAAGACAAACCTCGCACATTTGTTTCCCCCGCGCACGGAGACAAACCAGGCAGTTTTGTATCAGAGACTGATGGAGGTGTTTAAAATCAATTCACAAAGCCCATCTGGGAATCTCTTTTTTCACGCTGAGAAAATCTGAAATGATTTAAAGGAGCGCCCTGCTCGCACTTGACAGCCGAAGGCGAAGGTCCGTCTCCATCTTCGGGGGGGGACGACGACACGACAGGGAAGGGGGAGTCAGGGCATTTTCGGTGCCTCTGCATATGTATGCGTTTGGGGTTTTCCCCCCCGCCTCAGCTGGATGCGTCACTATTTTTCATCAAACCTCTGGCATGCGATAAAATATCATTTGGAGCTTAAAGAAATGCCTCAATTAAAATGTCCTCTGCCCGTACAAGACGAAGTCGATGGCGAGGTTAGAGAGGGAAAGAGGAGGGAGCCTTTCCTTAGCAGCATTTCGAAAGTTTATTTGGAGGGGCTGTAAAGCACAGAGACCCTCACGCGGGGAGCACTAACGCGTAGCCGTGGGGTGGGGAGCGGAGAAGGGCCGGGCAGACGGACAGGGAGGCAGGCGGGGAGGGTGCGGACTGCCTGCCCCTCTCTGCCTTGCGGATTGCTCCGTGATCGGGGCTACGCCGGTGCTTCCCAGCGGTAGCCTGTCCCGGTTTTTTCTGTGTTATACGTGTGTGGGTGGTTATGTATGAATCTATACCTATGAGTGTGCGTTATAATGTCTGTATATTCGGGGAAAACCACCTAGCCACAGGAGGGTCAGGAGGGGGCGAGCGGCAGACAGGGATTGATAGCGGCTACCTGCTGCAAGCGCAGAAAACTCCAGCGGAAAAAAGAGCGAGTTACAAAAAAAAAAAAAAAAAAAGAAACTTTGAAAGGATAANTGCAGCTTCACCGCCGGCCCCGCCGAAGGGCCGGTGGCGGCATCGGCCCCGCGTGGTTTCCTACCCCTCCCCGCTGGGTACGGAAGAGGGATGGGAGGGGTAAAAGGCTGAAAAGTTTTCCGAGTTTCCTTTCTGTAGCTCAGTAGAAGCCGCGGTGAGATGCTGGAGAGGAACGGGGCAGGGTCCGCCTGTCTCTCTAAGCGAGAGAGTGACCGCGTTACCTGCGGAGCCCTCTGCCAGCGGCCGGGACCCACGGGGAGCGGGCTGTCCCTTCGCTCCATGGCTGCGAGAGCTCGGGGCTCCGTTCTGGGGTCGCTGTCCCGGGCGCTTCCTCCCAAAACCGCGGCTGTCGGGGGGGTGGCGGGGGGGGGNGGGGCGGCCGCGGGACCGGCGCTCCGCTGCTGCTCGGCCGCCAAGTCCTGCTCTTCGGCGCGGGGGCGCGGCCGCCTGCGCGCAGCTCCACGCAGCGCCCGGAGCTCGACTGCGGCTCCCCGCGGAGGCGAGAGGCCGCTGCTCCCCGCCTGCGCGGAGCCCCGCAGAGCCCATTCCTCGCGGCCGCGCCCCCGCGCTTTGTCCGCCGCATCTCCGCCTCCTTTCTCCCTCCGCCGCGCCGCGGAACGCGGCCCGCAGCTCCCCCGCGGAGGGACCGCTCTGGGGTCCCAGTGCGCTCCGAGCGCGGGAGGCTGCGGACCCTCCGCGGCTGCCGGTGGGGTGCGCGGGGTGCGGCGCCGTCCCCCCGCATCACTTCCCTGCGTAGCTGAACGAGCCGTGACGGCCACGGGGCTCTCCGGGCTGGGAGCAGGGCAGCAGCCGCTGGCTGGGAGAGCTCTTACCCGGTAACTTTGGATGCCAGAAGGAACGCCACGATTTCTTTGCCAGGGGTGTTTGCAGAGCAGGGGTTTGCGTGTTGGATTTTTTTTTTGTTTGTTTCTTTGTGGGTTTTCTTTTTGTTTGTTTTGTTTGCTTGTTATCTTTTCTTTCTCTGATGTGTTCACCCGTTGCTACGTGATGGAGAATTACTGCCAAATAAAAAGTATAATGAATTGCAGCCATAGTGCGTTGTGCTGGTGCTGAAACGGTTAAATTTTTGGTGGTACCCTTTTTTCGGTGCCATTATAAGTGTTCTTGTTTAACAAGCCACCACACACACCACCTGCTTTTCTAAAGAAAGCGTTACAAAGTAAAGCCCCTTGAATCCAACCGTAATGATATAAGCAGGTAATCTTTCTAGAGGGAGACTATCAAACTTCCTTAATGAGTAGTTCCACTTCATTACTGAAATACAGGCCTGGAAGCTACCGTTTTGTGTTCAGCTAACATTCCATGTATTACTGTATGAAATAACTTTTTTAGGCATCTTATCTTTTTAGCAATTCACTGAAAATCTGTGTTAAATTCTGCTTGGAGAAAGAACCAAAGCCAGAATTAAAACTGTTTTGATAGACCAAAAGTTGCTTCAAGTTACACCCTTAAGTCACACATCTAAATATCTTAGTACATAAATGCTATTTTTAAAGTTATAAATAGCTTTATAGCTAAAGATAAATGGAATAGGTTCAAATTAGGAATTCTACTGAAGAGTTGGTTTATTAGGCTGTGATTAACCATTTTTGGAGGTAAGGTTACATTTAGCTGAAAATAATTGTGGTGCTGCTAGAACTGATGTATTTCTGTATATAAATGTCACCATGACATGAAGATTTTAGGAAGCTATTACCATAAAGTGAATTAGTCTGATTTTGTGTATGCGAGGTGTGAGGTAATTGCAGAGTCTTTTATTTTCTGTATTCCTGGTTGTCATTTATTTGCAGACTTATTGCTTAATCACCAAAGGGAAGAATTTTTCACTTTGACACTCAAAAAAGATCATTGCTTTTTCAGTGTGACTCTCGGCAAGGTACAGACCAGTCCTGTCTAAATCAGTTTGGAAATATGTTGAAATGTTTGTGTGTCTGTGTGCTTTAAGCTGATTGTAATAACCAGCATATGGAAAATGTCCTTATGAAAAAGGAGAGGGAGGGAGCATGCATCTTAATGACTGATTAGTAGCACTTCAGAGCACTAAAAAACCCCTCACTTTGTTTTAAGCAATGAAATTGTAAAGATTTATGTACATCTGCTTATATGTGAATGGTACATAATAATTTGTGTATTTACAAATAAATGTCTAGTCGTGGTTGCAGACAATTTTTTTAATAATATGAAGGAGAAATATTAATCTGTACAAAAATTATATTCATTCTATCATTTTTTAAATTCATATTTTGTTCCTTAGTTTTATATCCCCCTTGTTATATTTAACAAGCTGTGGCATTTCAAATTTTTTTTCCTTTTTTTTTTTTTTTAGTAATATTGCTGGACTCTAAAGCACAACAGACAGAGTTGGAATGGATTTCCTCTCCTCCCAATGGGGTAAGTACTGCAGGCAAAACTTAGGTTCCTAAAGATGAGTAGTTATTTTACCGAAGCAGTTGAAAGACCTGCTTTAAACTAGCTCCCCCTCATATTTCTATCAGTAATCATACCAAGAGTTTATGGCTTCTTCATTTTCAGAATGAAACCTCAGGTTACAGTGTACGAATGTACAAGCTAAATAAAAGCAAGTGTCTCTTTGGAAACTTTTGTTACCTTTATGTTTTGTCGTGTATTCCTTTGTGCTGTACAAAGGATTACACTGTATATTTATAACACAGTATTTTAAATCACTTTTTTTTTCTTCCTTTAGAAACAACAGATCTGCTTCTGTGTGGAAACTTTCTAAAAATATGTTTTTCATTTTCTGTAGAATGGATGATCGTAAATTTGTTTACGATGTTTTCTTTGTAATTGAATAGCACAGATTGAAGTACTCGAAAATAAAAACATTTATATTGCAGATGTGTTTGAAATGACATTCCAAACTTGCAGCATCCCCAAGTCTTGAGGAGCTTGATATCTGGAACTAGGCACGAATTATGTGCTTAAGGCCACCTCCAGCTTCTGTACAAATTAGTCCCATGGCACTATGAAATGTACCACTGTAAAATACGTCATTATAAAAAATGAGATGTTTAGAAACATCAGTGTTATTGTCTTATTTATTATATATGTAAAGTTGAGAAATGCTGCTTTCAGTCTGAATTAAAAGTGTTGTAAAACCTTTTCCTCAAGCCTTGAGGAAGAACATTTTCAGAAAAATATAATGGATATAATGTCTTACCTTAACTCAGTCCTACATGAACTCAGTCTGACAAATCATAAATTATATGGACAGTTCTTGCTCATGGAAACAGTCTTGCTGAATCTATTGTGATGCCTTGCATGAACAAGAACTTGGGGAATCAGTCCCTTAATCTTCAGTGCATTAAGAAATCTGGAGCCAGAGGACCGTGAAGTGTGAGTAGGGATATAAAAGTGTAACAAATCCTTTAAATAAGAGGAATGAAAATGTGAAAGTGTCTTTCTTTAAAAGCAAGATTGTAGTATCAATACAAGCATAAACTGGAAACTAATCTAAGGACTTCAGAGAGAATGTAATGCGGACTCAATGTGTATGATGGCTAATAACCTCAGCATTAGTGTTTTGCACTGATTGAAGCCTTTACCAGAGGTGTTTGAAAGATTAGCTTGGTGGCACTTAATATTAAGCTAACCTGTAGATAATGAAAGACATGTCAATGCATGTTACGCGTCTCAGCCTACTGAAAGATGAAAGTAGAGTCAAATTCAACAAATAGTAAAAGGCAAGTTTCAGAGGTAGAAGCCGATTTCAATCAGGAACTAAAAGTGAATCAAAACTAATGGCTAGATTTGTATGTGTGAATATGTTCAGAAAAAGTTGCCTGTAAATTAACATAAAAGTACCATTTTACTAATGTCATTTTGTAAATAAATGTTTTTCTAATTTTAATTACTGAATTATTTACTATGCAATAAAGACTTCATGGGAATGAACACCGAAACTACTGCATCATCACAGTATAGAATATATCAGTCAGACAATCGTTAAATGCCTCATTCAACTGCAAATGCTACATTTAACGCTGTTAAGATAACTAAGTTAAAATACCATAAATTTAAACCAATAGAACAGGGCATATACAAATGGAATTGCATGTATAGCACCATGTTTTGTAGGACAGAGCCAAGTGGAGTTTTCTTTCTGTGAAATTGATCACTATAAGAAGACTTCAATGAATGGTGACCTCAGCTGCCATAGGGGAAAACATCTTGAAGTACTGATGTTTTTTTTCCTTGCAGAGTGCTCTGATTACATAACTGCATCATAAATCATATTTCCTTAATTTTTTGGCTTTGGGAAAATATGGAAAAATAGCTCCAGTGATTAATGCTAGGGATCACAAAAAGTAGTGCTTCTTGTGTGAGTTTAGCTTTTTGTATTATTTTCCTTGACTGTAACATAAGAACATCTTTGATGCTAGCTAGTCTCATGTAGTGGGATTTTGACTCTGAGAAAACTCATTTGTGTTGTATTACAAAGTGTAGGTTGATTTTGAAAAAAATATTTTGTTTGTTGCTTTTTTTTTGGTTTGTTTCAGTTTGTTGGTTTTTTGGGGGGAATGGTGATTTGTTTTGGTGGAGCAGTCCACATCAAAACTCAAGGAGACAGATTCTGTTGTGTGTTGCATAAGAGTTACTTCCATGTCAAAGATACAATGCATTGTCTTACTGAAAATCTTATTACAGAATCTGGCTTGGTGTCTTAAGGGAAGAATGCTTGCACAAAATAAAAAATAAAACAAACAAACAAAAAAAACCCCAAACCATCTCAATGAAACCCCAAAGGACATAGCACTGCCTGATATGAATTGGAGAATATGAAAATCAGCAAAATTTTAGGCTTTATGCCTTTTTTGTCATCTTGATGGGATTTTTTTTTTAATGGGGAGATGTTTTTTTATTATTGTGGTACAGCCAAAACCCTCTCAGTCCAGGGCCACTTTTTTTCTTTTTCGTGTTTGTTTTAGCTCTTATAGAGGTGAAAAAAAAAAATGACTCATTCAGCTCTGATAAATCTATTATGAAGATAGACTTTCTTTTGTTCAGAGGTCGACACAGTTCCATATGCAATCACTTCAGTTAACTCCATGAGCATTTAATAATCTATTTCAATCATTTAATACCATATGCATGTATAATGCCATATATATCTAATCTATATTAACTATAGGTCCTTGAAGTGCGCTTTGATATTTACAACTTCTGTGCATTTCAGCATCTGCAGCTGTGATGTATTTTGTGGTGATAACTTCCAGCATCAATTCAGCCACATCTGTTTTTTCCTGAAACAGACAACAACATTAAAATGGTCTCATTTGCTGTTAAATAGGCTTGCAGAGTACTGTACACTGTGTGGCTCCTGATCTGGGAAACCAATGCCTTCCATGCTTGGCTGCTGGTGTGAGGAATGTCAGTGGATGCTCTCTCCTGCAGAGGTGCAGACTATACGAGTCCCACAAAGCACTTAAGCATGTGCTTACCATTAAGCTCATAAGTACAGTCACTGATCTTAAGCATGAGCTTAAGTGCATTATTGACACAGGGCCAGAGGGCTAAGTGCCATCCAGAGAAGTCATGGTTGCCTGTATCCTGGGATGATGATAGCTCACCCCCCTCCTCTAATGTCTTACAGCTGCAGTTTCTGCAGGCAATGAAATGTTACAAGAAATGTGAGAAAAGGTGAGAGAAAAGGATTGTTTTGGTTACACCTGGGCAGATCTGCCTGGTTGATTTCAGTGGAAGGTTTGCCATTGCTGGAGATGCAAATTCCCACGCTACCAAAGGCTGTTAAAGACTCTGGGATTGTTAAAGGCTTACCAGCTCATTACACAGTTGGTAACCTAAAGAGAGAGCATCAACAAAACTCAGGCTTTGAACCAGTGAACTTTCAGTCATATGGGTTGTTTTTAATTCTGTATGTAGTCTCATGGTTCATTTGAACTCCCAGCTAAATGAAGTTTGCCCCTTCTAACGTGGGTGCAGCCACTGGACAAAAGGTGAGGAGGAGCTGCTACTTAACCTTTCAGTTTGTAAATGAAACAGAAGGTGGACTGAACGAAAAGGAGACAACCAAAATGTTTTCTTGCTTTCAGATTTTTAATTCTCTCCATTTTCTTTTGCCCTCTCTCTATGCCACTTTTATCACGTAGGGGTGGGAATCATCTGACTCAAGAGTTTCAGGACCTGATCCCATGCTTTCTATACAACTGCAGGTTTCATTGGAAGTTTTGCATGCACAAGTTTTATGTACTCTAATGCTAAGCAATTTCAGTTTCTAAGACTTCACTGATGTTGGGTTTATTTGGAAGAGAAGCTGCCTCCATCCTTTTGGTCTTTGCTAACTCAAAACCATTGTAATCTTTAAAAAATGTGTGTGAGTCCAGGGTAAAATCAGAACCTGGTATGCTAAACAGCCTTTTCTGAAGCTGCCCCTTTGCAACTGTGCCCATGATATGACAATGATTTTTAGAAGTTGTGTGTGGGAAAGACATGACGGGAGAGAGAGCCTACTTCTGCATTAATGTATATTTTCTTCATTTAGGTGCTTAAGAGTGTTTTTAACAATAACTGTTGAAAAGAAGAGAGAGATGAGTTGTGTGAAACTTTTTAAAATACACAGTAGTTAAATCTGGTGACACACTTCTTGTTTATTACTAACTGTTTGTTATCATTTTAGTGGGAAGAAATTAGTGGACTGGATGAAAACTACACTCCTATACGAACATACCAGGTATGCCAGGTGATGGAATCAAACCAAAACAACTGGCTTCGGACTAACTGGATTGCAAAAAGCAATGCACAAAGGATTTTTGTAGAACTGAAATTCACTCTGAGGGATTGTAACAGTCTTCCTGGAGTTCTGGGGACTTGTAAAGAAACTTTTAACTTGTATTATTATGAAACAGACTACGACACTGGCAGGAATATCCGAGAAAACCAATATGTAAAAATAGACACTATTGCAGCAGATGAAAGTTTTACCCAGGGTGATCTTGGGGAGAGAAAAATGAAACTTAACACAGAGGTGAGAGAAATTGGACCTTTGTCCAAAAAAGGATTCTATCTTGCGTTTCAGGACGTAGGGGCCTGCATTGCTTTGGTCTCTGTCAAAGTCTACTACAAGAAGTGCTGGTCCATCATTGAGAACTTAGCTATTTTTCCTGACACAGTGACTGGCTCAGAGTTTTCCTCTTTAGTTGAAGTGCGAGGAACTTGTGTCAGCAGTGCGGAAGAGGAGGCGGAGAACTCGCCGAAGATGCACTGTAGCGCGGAGGGAGAATGGTTAGTGCCTATTGGAAAATGTATCTGCAAAGCAGGGTACCAGCAGAAAGGAGACACATGTGAACGTAAGTAAACACACAGCTTGCTGTAAATTACAGGTCATGCTTTACCAGATTTTTCTTTTTTCGATTTTTTTGCCTTTTTTTTCCCCAAGAGAAATGCATCATCAGTCTGCTTTTAAAGTTTTCAGATCCTCAGTCTCTAAAGTTCATACTGGTTAATCTAAATCAGCCATTCTGTCTGATTATGAAAATCTGTGGTTGCATAATGCACTTTTAAATTTAAAGAAAAAAAGTTGAAGTCGCGAGAAGTATAAAGATAGGTTCAGGACTAACTATGAACTGGTTAAGGTGTTGTTTCTTGTACCTCTTGGTAAGGCTGAGTAGGTCATACCTATCACAGAATATTGTATCAGTAATGTCAGGTATGAGTAGGTGAACAGTTTGTTCTTTCACATGATCTGTGACAGAATTATAAGGAAACTAAAACAGGTGTAGTAAACAGAATGGGGTGTGGTTAGTAATGGGAAGAATACACACAAAATCAAAACCAATCTAGAGATTTGTGTCAAGTGTGTAAAAATTCTTACACAAGATAGGTATTTCAAACAGAATATCAGATTTTCAGAATAAAGTATGATTTCTTTTCTGTAATATTTTTTGCACAAAACTAACTCTAAGCTTTTGGCTTGCAGTGGGATCATTGTGATTATTTTAAAATACTAGCAGATCAAAGACTACTGAGTTGTACTTCCTGATTCAGACTAATTCAGTTAACCATGTTCTTAGAATTATACTTACCCTTAGGATTGCTGTCACTGGGGCTACAGGCATAAGACATTTCTGCTTAGCGTGAGAAAGAATTTTTTATTGTCTTTGCCTCCAGTAAAAGCAGTTTGTTTGAAAGCAGGTATTTTCATGTACACTTAATACAAGGTCTATAATTTTTATCACAAGATAACACAAGGAGTTCTTTATCACCGTATGTTTATTGCAAGATAGGCAGACATTTGTTGGTGAGAAATATTGTAAGTGAAAAACTGGAAAAAACCCCCCTACAAATCTATGAAGAGGAGAAACGTACATAATCTCAAAAACAAAGCTGGCAGCACTCACTGAGTCTGAGGTGCCTGTGTGAGGAATTCAAAATCTGTAGAGGATTAGGGACACCCTAAAACAAAGTAAATGAGTCTCTTTATTAATATCTTGTCCTCATGAAAAAACACAGTTCTGCTTTTGATGAGTTTTTACGAGGAAATTCAGTAGAAGGTGAAATGAGTGGAGTTGATCCGAGGCCTTTGTAGCTCCACACAAATCTTTCATTGTTCTGTTGGGAAGGGGTGAAGTCTTATACACTGCAGAGGGTGATCTCATTAGGAGTAATTGCAGTGTGAAAAACTGCCCCTACAAAACCATTCAGTAGACTGTATTAGAGGTCTGTTAAAAATATTAAGTGCTGTGTCCCATAGAAGTCTGTTGAGGTTTTAGAATTTTTTTTTCTGAGTGACTGATTTTTTTTTTCCCTTTTTTTAGTTAACTTGCTCTTGATTACAGACCTAGTTATCGTTGATGTAATTAATATGCTAATTTTATTTGACTTTCAATAAGGGAGAGAAAATATCCAAAAAAACCTCCAGTGTATGTTAGGAAGGGGGTGGGGGACATGAGCTGAGTGAGCAAGGCCAGGGATGGATAGAGAAGAAAGTGATGTCTGGTAACTGGAATTCAAGTAACCTGTTTATTAAACAGGGTTCTTAATTTCTAACCCTGCTGATGTTGACAAAAGAATTAAATGATAACTTGTACTTGAGCCTGGTGGCGTGCTCATTTGCAAGCACACTTCCCATTTCTGGCTTGCTTCCAAAGCAATCGCTAGGAGAACACGCTACTCTGGAAGCAGTCCAGAGGATCATTTATGGTATTTTTCCTCTTTTCTTTCAGTGATCCTGTTAAGAGTTTCAAAACAAACTCTGGCCCCATATTGAGGCAAGCTAATGTGTTTGAGAGGGAAAAGGTGGTAGGCAGGCACTCGTCGAGTGCACGCCGAGTTGGCAGCTCCGAGTCAGAATGGTCTGGGTGACTGTGGCACGCACTTGTAATTGCTGTCTGTGTGTCCTGTCTGGGCTCGAGGATGTTATTAAGTATGATCAACTATGTAGCGACCGATAATACAGCTGGCACACTGATACCGCGTCTGTTTTTTGTGACAGATATTGAGGGAAACTTATCTGAACATTGACACTAATGCAACTGGCTATCTGTTACTGTCAAGCTGTGTAACAGATCAAGTAGAAGCAAGTTGGTGTGTGCTTCTTAACCCAGAGCTTTTATAGCCCTGTCTGAGGGCTCACTTCTGCAAATACTTTGTACCTGGCATGCTGTGTGATTTCTTTGGGACTACTCAGGGCAGAAAGCATTGTGCTCTGTCAGGATGGGCAGAAGCCTGTGATTCTTCTCTCGCACTTGCTAAAGCTCTGCTGAATTAACTTAACACAATAGGATGGTCTTTTAAAGATACAGAATAATACCTTATCTGGCTGTGTTGTAGCAAAGGTAGGAGTAGATGGCCACATTGTAGTTCCGAATAGCTCTTCAGCCTGTAACTCAGCAGGGATTTTCATTTGTGTTACGCTAGCTGGATTGGCTGTCTGTGATTGAATAATGTGTTCTTTTTGCATACAGCTCCTCTCCTGTTTTTGTAATTTACTGAGTTCAGATACTAAAACAATTGAATTTTGATTTATACACAACTCTGTACTGGAGGTGTTTATTTTATTTTTTTTTTAATGAATGTAAGTAACTTGTAGTGCTGGGAAGGATAAGGAAGAAAACAATTGGGGATGGTGGAACACATAACCTGGAAAATGAGGTCCCATGTGATCCCTCTTCATTGCTTGATCTTTCAAACTGAGTTAATCTTTTTTTTTTTTTCCTTTTGGATGTACACTGATTACTTCTCACTATATGAGTGCCAAAGATGGTCACAATCCTTGTGACCTCAGCAGTCTAACACATACATAAGAGAGCCAAATTTCAGAGAGTTCACAAATGCAATTTAAAGCAAAATCTTAAAGCTGTGTGAAAAAAACATGAGAAAACTAGGTGAGCCTCTGAACTTTCAGTTGCAGATTGTTTTGCTTATGTACAAGGAGACTATTTCCTCAGTGTTGATCTTAGGTCTCTGGTGTGTAGCACTAGATTTAGGAGTGGAAGTCCTATATTTTCAAGGATTATCTTGAAGGGTACCTAGCAGCGGTACCAGAAAGGTACTTAGACCTTTCATATATTCAGTTTGTATATTCAGTTCTTTTAACACCATGTATTGCAACTGTCCTGGAAAAAAACCAACAGCCAACCAACCAAAAAAAAAAAACTCCATCCAACCAACCAAAAAAAAACAAAACCAAAAACCCCCAAGCACAAAAACCCAATGGACTTCTCAATATCTGTAGTGGACTCCCAATAGGTCTAACTTGGACTTTTTCTCACAGTGGAGTTCAGTTGTTTTCTCACAGTTGGAGTTCAGATGTGTTATGCATGTAAAGGAGTACACTGCGATCAGTGATTGATATTTGAAGGTGAAAATAATTCTATGAGAGCTTCTAGTATAATGTATTTTCCGTCTGTTTCATGTTAGTTGGGGGTGGAAAGGGAGAGAATTAAATTTATTCAATCAGAGCAGTAGAGTGATATTTCAGAAGGTAGGAATCTTCTCTTAATATTACTGAACTGAGAAATTACCTAGATGACTGGGCACCAGGTCCAAAAATTCAAATTCCTAGGGAAAGGCAAATGGGCGCATTTTACTGTTAAATGTATTATAATACTGTATGCATTAACATTTGTTTTATTGGCCTCCAAATGCAGAGGGGATTATAGCTATTTGCACATTTTGTCTTGGTGAGGTAAAAAGGGAACTACAGGCTTTTCTTTCCAGACTTTGTCAAGTGCTATATACTGTGCCAAAGAGCAAGCTGCATCTGTTCCTTCTCATTTTTTTCTTCTTGGGACAAACTTTTTATCTCTTCACTTTGTGAGATATCACTTGATAACAGATCCAGGAACTGAATTTGCCTTATGTGCAGCATATTTGTGGTAAAGTAAGTGTGGTTGTGGTTTTTTTGGATTTTTGTTTGGTTTTTTGTTTCTTTTTTTCTTTCTTGTGTGTTTTGTTTTCTTAATGTTACTCCAATTAGGAGCTGATGTGCCACAAGTTTATAGAGGTCAATGAATTAAGACTGGAATGTGAATAAGTTGTCATTAAAACAAATATTACCATGCTTCCAAAAAGTCCAAGTTGTACATATTATGAATAGGGTTCAGCTCAGGGAGTGTGTCCCAGAAGCTGTGGGTGACCTGCAACTTAAATAACCTATGCTGACATTCCTGCATTTTCAGCTTGAAAATTTTTTGCTTTGTGGAGATGGGGAAAACGGTAGAAAACTTTTCAATGGCATGTATATCATCAAGACTCTGAATGTTTCCTTTTTTGAAGAAGAGTTACCTTTCTTCCATTTGCCTCCAGAATTACTCTAGGGAAGAGAATGTAATTAGTTTCAGCTAATTGAACCTGAGCAGAGAATGAGGGTATCTCTGTGTCACTGAGTCTTGTCATTTTCTCAGAAGCCCGTAGAAGTTCAACAGCAGAGCATCTATCTCCTTCCCTTTTTATTCCCTACCATATTAAATAACTTTTCTGTTCCTTTTTAAATAAAGGTCAGTGGGATCTGATATTGGGCACCACATACAGCTGAATATGAACTATTTGATTAAAAAAAAAAAAAAATTAAAGGTAGGTATCTTTGAAAAGGACCCTAGCACGGTTCAGGAAAATAAAGTAGAGACTTTAAGGTGAAAGTAATACCTTCTAGCTAGATGGTCAGGAATTACTGAAGGTGTTTCTACCATGAAATGCAGAGCTTTGATTTCTGGTTCAAGCCCCCTTTGGAATTTGTAGAAAACGGAATGTTTTGGCTATCATTCACTCTGTAGTCTTCTGACTTCCCTTCTTGTCAGAGAAGTGTGGTAGAAAGATACATTTTCTTGCTATATCTTTCTTTCAGAACAGTCTAGTGTTCATAAAGAGGATGATTTTCACAAATTTATTAGTCTCTCTAAGTAATTTGGATTTCTTTGACCTACTTTGTTCACGTTCTTTGGCTTTTTGGATGTGAAAACACAGAGAATAGGAAGGGAAAGGAGCTATGTTAAACATGACCTCTTTGAAAAGTGGTTTCCAAATGAGGCAACACAAAATGGCTAGTGTTCTCAGTGGTCAGGGCTTTCCTGGAAAAACTGGTGCCTTCATGTTTCATAATACCTGTTTCAGGTCTCTTCTGCATTGTCTTTTGGCCCTAAGATACAATTGATTTTTTGTAGTGTTGCTTTGCATGAAGTATCTGAATTAGTTTGCTAAGTATGATTATAGGCTGTCATAGTTTCAGTGATACAGCATCCTCTCCCAAATGTGACATGAAGATATGAGAGAAGTAAGGTGATGAGAAGTCGAACTGATAAGTAATGAAGGCAGTCAAAACCATCTAGTTTTCATTGATAATGCTACCAGAGTGATCTCTAAAATGAATTAACTGTAGAGCTACTGACAGATTGAGTTTCCAATAAACGAGTTGTTTTGCTCCAGAAGGGCTGAAAGAGGTGAAATAGCACATGCAAATGGGCAGTCAGGAGCCCAGATCCTAGAAGTGGAGTTGTTGGATAACGTGGTTGAATGTCGAGCTCTTTCACTCTTCAGCTTTTCTTCTCCACTGCCCTCCAGCCTACCCCTCTTCCCAGCCTCTGCTGTCGCCAGGAATTAATTTTAGTTTTGCATTTTGCTTGAGGTTTGTTGAATGCCAATTTATTAAACTAAATTTGCTGCATGGTTGTTGTTTGGGTTTTTTTGGTCAGATCCACTGCTGTGCACAGATTTTGAAATGAAAACAAAGCCAGCAATGAAATATAAGAGAATTTTAGTAATATCTCCTTTAGTTACAGGGGAAGCACTAAAACTGTCTGTTTTATGGGTCTGGGATGCCACTACTGAATCAGCTACGGTTTCTCAACAGCTGGGCCATTAACTCCTTAGCCATAAAGTCTATCTGCTGTTTGTTCTAAATGAAGCTTTAGTTGATATTTAGAAATGGAATCTCATCCTGTCAAGTCTGTTGCCCAAAACCATACGTTTTGCTTCTGAAACAAACTTTCCTGCCCAGAAGTCTTTTGTGAAGAGTGCTATAGGCATCTAATGGCTTTGCTATCGTTTTCTAAGTTTACTGTGTTTCTACGTATAAAAAAGTTTTCCTACGTGAAAAAGAAGCTGCTTGCTTGGAAATTCTGAGAGGTTTTTTTGGTTTGTTTGTTTTGGTGTAGTTTTTTTTTTTTGTCCAGGGTTTCTGTTAACCTCTCAGAATTAGGCCACTAAAAATAAATCTAAGTATTCTTTCATTTCTTAGTACAAATGGGAGAAGTGACATATAATCCTCCTTAGGAGGATCACAAGTGTATGTGCCTTCCATTAAGTTAGCTTTTTAAGAAAAAGCAAAACAAAACCCATCCAGAAAACAAGGTTTCAGGAATTGAAAAAAGAGAGTTAGTAGGTTACAGAGAAACTGAAAGTAGGGATCATTTAATGGAAGAACGAATCACAGAAAAGAGAACCTGTTAATAACTATTTACCTAATCTACTTTATGAATCTGTAAAACATCTATTATCTCTATGGTGAAATGCTGTTGAAAGTTGTTCAAGAAAGCTGCAGTTCAAAGTATGTATTATTCTCTGAAAATAAGGAACCTTAAGTAAAGGACTGAATTTGAGGTTTTTATTTAAGAAGTGAGACAACCATATGGAGAGAGCTATGTTTGGTACTGAAGCTGAAAAAAAAAATGGAAATTATGTGGGCAAAATGTTTGGTTTACTAGATTAGCTTTTGAATTTTGATGCATCCCAAGCTTCCTCTGTTATTGTGAAAATATTTGCTCCCCAACAACAGTTCTTATATATTAAGCGGTATTAAATCCTTAAGAATATATTTCTGTTTTCACTTGGGAAACTGTGGAGATAGTTTTAGTGTAGGTTTTCAGTTAATATCCTGCTTATTATTACTTGAACTGTAGAGTAAAAATTAATTCTTGCTTCTTGACTTCTCAGCATTAAATTTTGGAATGCTGGCTTCTCCTATACTGTGCAAGCTCTGTCTGCAATGCTAATTTAGTTAGTAAAAACAATAAGCCATACACAATTTGTTGTGGATTAACACTTTTTAGATTGAAAACAAATAAAACATGTTCAAACTAATATCTGAAAAGTCAAAATGGATCTTTTGAAGTGTTTTAAAAAGTTATATACATATAACTTAATTGTGTTGTTTTTTACCCCTCCTAGAGATACTGTAAATACTACTTTTATAAAAACTTTAGGCTGGAACCAAATTGAGAGTAAAACAGTTTGTAGGAGTTTCCTTCAAAGAATTAGAAAACTATATTCAGGGAGCTTATTAAAAGCCAAACACTTGACAGGAAAAATACATATATGATTTCTACTGTAATCCTTCACAGAGTGTTGTGGTGTCAAAAAGAACCAAAAAAAGGGCAAGTTCACTATTTAAGGCAGAATTACCTGTCTTTAATTTCATAAAAAGAAACCTCCCTTTAACAGAATGGTGTGTCTAATTTTTTCTGTAACGTTGCATTATTGTGAAAACAGCACCAATAGCAAATGTATTTAAGACATTTTTATGGACACATTTCTCCTTACTTAGAGAAGCTTTTATCCCTGTGCACTTCCTAATCTTTGTGCTGCTGCTGTCTGTCACAGTGAGTTCTCTTTTCCCTAATATTAACAAAAAATATGTTATATGTGAAAGTGAGTAGTGACCACTTAATAGTTCACGGCAGAAACTGTGGTAATCTCATGTTTCATTTCTTGCTCTCAGACATATCAGCAATGTGTGCCTGGTGGCTCTGGAGAAAGTATTTTTGTATACTTTTCCATTAATGACTGTTTCTGACTTCATGGAGTCTCCCTAATAAACACAACACACCAACGAAAAGGAGAGTGTCTGTTCAGTATTTAACACTTTCTTTCTTCTATTTTTCTTCATTAAGAAGAGATTTTCCGTTTAGGAAGAATTAGCTCTTTGAAGGGATGCTTTTTGAAAAATTTTGCTTAATATCAAGTTAATTTATAAGTCTAATTCAGAGTAGCAAAGGCAACCAAGGATAAATCTTGCGTGCAATAAGAATTGGGCTCAAATATTTTATTTCTTGAGTTCAGATCCTGTCAGTACGTGTAACCTGTACAGCTTTATTTAGCTGGGTGGCCCCACTGCTTGTCTTAAGGAGGATAAAGTTGCTCACGTCTGTAACAAACATCAGGGTTTTTTACCCAGAGTAATTTGATACTTTAACCTCTTAATTTTTATGGTTTGGATTAGTTACATGTGTCTCTTAGCAAGACATGGCTCTGCTGCAATAATAGTATCAAGCATTTTCCCCATAAAAGTCTAATTAACTCTAATTGTTAATATCATCTGATATCAGTACATACCTCAAATGTGTGTGATTGATGGGGAAAAAAAAGGAAGTACATGTTTGAGAAACAATTACTGTTAATATTTTCCAATGTATTTAGTATACATAAATGCAAAAGTTATTTCTTGGTGTAACTGTGAAATACACTGAAGCTTTTGAGAAGCTGGAGTAAGTCTACAGCAGGCTGGCTGCTGATTGTTTTTTTGGATTTTTTTTTTTTAACGAAAAAATTCTGATACTATGTATTACCATAAATAAACATGCTGAGAAAGTGTAAGAGTGGGGTTTCTTTTCACTAAGCAATTTGTAAGTATTTTAAGGAAGCAATGCCTAATGCAGGGAACTATCTGTAGAACTGCAGGCTGAGGCACCATCCCCAGAACTTAATGGCAAGAATCCCATTAACTTAATGAGAGTAACATCATGTGTTGATGTTTTCCTACTGAGGAAAGTGCTAAAGTTTTAGGTAAGTGTAAGCATATACATAAACTTGAAACTTTTATGTTGATGAAACATATTTAAATGCATGCTTTATTAGAATTTTCAGAATTTTAATACTGTGCTGCTATAAATGTATACAGAGAAGTGAATATAAACGGGACCCTAAAATTCCACTGATGGTACATCTCCCACTGGTGAGATGTATAATCTCTAGCATAATTAGTGGCTATAACTTCTTATTATTCTTTCCTTGCATGTTGTGAAGGTGATATATCATGCAGTGTAGATGACTGGTATTCATTTTACAGTGGACAGAATACAGTGGATTAAACGGGTGGGGGGGCCCTTGAAAGTGGTGTTTGGGGGTCTTCAGGCAGGTGACTAATATGGTGGCCTCATGTAGCCATATGCATGTGACCTTCTGTACATTCCCTTCATCTTACTGGATGTGTTCTCATAATGTGACTAAACTGCAAGTGTCCCGTGACATTTGGTAGAGCTAATTTTTCTCAAATGACCATGTATATGCTTTATTTCCAGTCTTATAATATAATACATGTGCATATTTTCCTATAGAAGTCTAAAGCCGTGTGTAGGAGAGGGCAGGATGTCCTTCTTCCATTTGTGATGGACCCTCAAAACAAAACTCAGGAGTTGTATGGAGCTTGTATTAATGACCTGATCCACTTGACCTGAAAAGTTAGAATGGCTTGTGACCTCCAAATCCCTCAGTTTCTCAGTTTATGAGCGTTTATGAGTGTTCATTTGTGAGTAGTAAACATAGTATTTTTTGAACTTCCTGAATGTACCATCTTTTTTTCTTTTTACACTAAACTATTATATGGGTAGATTTTGAGAAGAAATTATGCATTTAATGAAAATCTGTGTGGTGCCTATTTGAATCAATCAATTTGTGTCCACAGAGGGATATAATTGGTGTTGAGAAACTCATTAAATCTGTAATTTAAAATATTGGAACCCTTGCTTAGCTACCATGAAAATTCTTGAAGAATGTTGGCAATTTAGACTTTATAAGTAAAGTTTATTGTATTCCTAAAAGTTGGACAGTATGTGTGCCGAACAGCTCAGCTCTGTTAATGCTGGAACAAATTGCATGTTCAAAAATTTGTCTGTGGAACATGGTCTGAGTGGGCAACATGTGGCTGTGATCACTGGCCATATTTACATGATCTCACTCAACTCAAGTTTTCCAGGCTTAGGTCAATTATTTTTCTTGCTGAGGAGAATTTGAACTTGGATCTCTTGCTTCAAATAGGACATGTCTTTTAACCAACATGCAGTCACTGTTAGAAGACTTTATTAGCTACTGCTGAAACTTGCTCTTCCCGTAGTGTAGCAGTCAGAACCATTCATATGGAGCGATGGGTTCCAGTCCCGTAGGTTTTGAGCTTTGTTTTTTTATATAAACAGATATTTTTATATTAATATATATAATATATAAAACACACAGACATGCATATAAAATATAAACCATTTAATCTTGACTATTTGAGTTCTAGTGTTTCCAAATGTTGACATGATTTTGTTTTGATTAATTATTTGCATTGTGTATATATGTATGTATTTATTAGGTGAATGGTAGAACTGGAGAAAAAGTTCTACTGATTTTTTTTATTTGCTTATAAGAGTGAAGTGTTTGTATGTCAAAGCAAATGGAGACGTATGGATCTTTTCCCTTGTTTCTGTTAGAATGTATAATTTTGTTTGAAGTCTTAAAACATGAAATAAGAAAATGTAACTAGAAAGAAAAAGATTGCATGGAACAGATTTTTTTCTTAAGATAATATTTGGTATTTCATTTTTAATTGCTACGTAGTTTTGGGATGTGACTGGCATACTTTCAAAGAGGGGGTATTCTTACTTGATTTCATTGTCTTGGATCAGGCCCATGATATAGCCTCTTAGCTGAAATCAAGCACTGAATCTTGGATATTTGATTTCTCATGTTTCAAAATGTCAGCATATTTTTTCTTGATTGATTTGTTTGCACAGTAAATAAATGAAATAACTCCATTTTATTTTTTTGTTCAATTTATTGAAAAGGTTTATTTCAAACCAGTAGCTCTTCAGGAAAAAATAACATTCATTATATTATTTACTGAGTATATTATAATTGTGACATTGTCCTGTGCTGATTGTGCAAGGACACATTTGTCTGTCCACAAATGGACAGCTTTCAAAGTGTGGTCAGATTTGTTGGCACTAACTAGAAAAAAAGAGCAGTGATAAAATCCTTCCAAATGATAACTAAAGGAAATGGACATTGTTTTAACTGTTAGCAAATCCCAGGGTTCCACATTGTCACCTAATTATCTCACCTATGGACATCTCAGCTGGATTTCATCTGCAGTCTGATGCTGGGAAGTGTGAAAGTATCATGTGCTTAAAATCGTAAGCAGGGTTGAAAATCATGTTCCCCTGTGCAGATGGAATATAATTTTCAATCTGTGATCTCTGAATGTCTCTTCTCTTTACTTAACACTTATAATTAGTTGCGTATCACTTAATTTTTGGACTAAGAGGCACAATTTTTTGTCTTTACGATGTGTATGCTTGTCTGTCTGCTTTTGTTTGTCAGTTAAAATAAGTCTCTACTTGGCCTTTTATTGAAAAAGTCTTGTCAGTGGAATTGGTAGTGAATAATACTGGTAAACAAGGGAGAGAAATAACATCTTTTTAAAACAGTTTTTCTTTTCCCTGGGCAAATGCGACATAGGAGGAGACAATGACATACCTACTTTTGATCTTTTATCTTAAAGATTTTCTGTCATATTTAGAGCTACAGTCATTGTGTTGTGTATTATTGTTGTAAAAAATCATGTATCCAAGAAGATAAGATTCAAAATTCCACGACAAGTAGAGATGAATGTTTTTTAGAGAACAAAGCACAGGCTGATAGCACAAACGATGTGCTATATCTAAGTAAGAGATTTTATTTCTCCCTTTAATACAAGGACTAAATGAAAACGCAATACCTGTTCTCACAAAACAAACCCCACTTTTATAATTCCACCATTTAAAGACATTTTGTGTGTTTAAGCAGTGACAAGGGTATTCATTATTAATTAACATTCAGGAGATAACTGACTGTCAGTTGCCAGTCAGAGTGGAGCTTGGAAGAATGTTGACATTGATTGATGGACATGTTCTGGGACTATGCACAAACAACCTGCTCAGGTCATCTGAATAGACAGAAACATTGCAGATCAGCTCCACATACACAAAAAGCTTGGGCTGTCCTTCTTTCCAGAGGGAGGATATCCATCCACGTATCCTAGACTCGCTTGATTTGTAAGTTAAGCCTTCACTTTCCTGCACTGTGGTCACCAGTTAAGAAAAATTCAGTTTAGTGTGGTAAATATGGGTAACATGTCACTGTTCTGTTTCTAGCTGTTTGTGACTGAGATGCTTAAGCATTCAGCTTGAAGCAATATTTTTTATGTTGCTTTTTGAAGTGCTGTATGTACTTACCTAATGGATATATACTAATGCATTTTTTTCTTTAGGCAGAAGAAAATCCCTAACTCATAATTTTTATTACTTTGAAATGCAGAGATGGAAGAGGCTTTTCAATCCTGCAATCTCTATGGTCTCTTAGAAGTGAGTTTTAAATATCTGCAGTGATACCAGTTGTCTCCATCTCCTGGAACTGGTAGTGTATTTAGATTCAGTGAAATGAAGACATCCTTATGGCCCCCTCACACCTCCTTTCAAAGGAGGATATAAGCAAGCTCTTAGTGTGTCACATACCAATCCCACTTGCCCTAGGCTGAGTAGCCTGTGTGCTCTGGGAAGAGTGTCTGAACTGCTCCTGCTTCTTGTGGTGGGCACCTGCACGTACAACAGGGTGGTACTTAGCTAAAGAAACAGAGTATGCTGGTTTATGGGCAGGAGAGACTTTTAGAGAGATTACACTTTCCTGTGTAAGTGAACAGCCTGGTCATCAACATATGATAAGCACCTGATACTTTACAGATACTTATTTCTCATCTTTTTTCTCAGTTTTAATTTTTTGAATATTCTTCCAAATATATCATGGTTGACTTGGATTTGTTAACTGAGACAGAGGGCTGCTCATTAAGGTGATTGAAAAGGAGAACATATGACTGGAGCCCTTTTCCTGTGATTATCCATGGGGGCAAAACTCCTGTGCTCTATTACACATTTCTGTAGGTTAAAAATTGGATCTGTCTTGTCTTCTTTAAAATCCCCTTAACTTTCAGCTTTGGGAGACACTGTAGTTCCACCCACTCCAGATGGAAGTAGCGTGCTAGTGGGAATCCCTTGCCAATCTCTGTCCCTGATAACAGTTTCTGAAGCATATTGGGGAAATCTGTTGAGAGCTGTTATCATTTCATACCCGTGTGCCTGTTTTCTCTTTCCCTGTTTCTTCCAAGTACCTGCGACTGGGGTTCCTTAATGCTTCTTTGGGGCTGGCAGGATATTCCAATGAGGCAGAGCTCGCTGCTTTTACCCAGTGGAAAAGGGCACCACAAACGTTTCTGTTGAAAAACTACTTATTTTCCCTTGGGTAAAATCTTGCTTGCTTTATTCATAAAAAAAAAAAAAAAAATAATGAGTCCCTTGGGACTGCTTGTGAAAGTAAGAAAAACAGGAATTGGCCCCATGTCATAACCATCTGTTATTAACACAAAGAGCAAGGGCCCAGTCTTGCAGTCCTTGCTAAAAGCAGTTTGTTTAATAGGAATTACTACAAATATGAAAAATGTGTGTTTTCCTCATTACTGTGACAATATTCCCTTCCAGTAGTGAAAAAAAAAAGTCATCATGAATCTTGGTGTACAATCACACAATTGCATTATTTTATTTTACGGTAGGCTGTATGCAATAAACATCTCATTCCAAGAAATATATGTATTGCAGTATTTTCAACAATCACTTCAGCTACTTTCACGCATATTTTTTTATAGTACATCTTTTTATTTTATGACTGAATTATGACTGGGTTTTCTACTGTTTTCATAACTGAGGTAAACTTTTTTTTTTTTTTAATAGCAGCTAGTTTGAAAATGGTGCCATTTTTCCCTCTTCTCCAGCAGAAAATGTTTGACTTTTTATTTGATGACTCCCCTGCCCCAGACACACACACTCTCCAATCCCCTCCCTCAATTATAACTGCAAGCATTACTGGAGAAATGAAATAATTTGATCCATCTCGCCATGACATGTCATGTCATGGGAGAGGTACTTTTGGTTGCTGTTATTTCCATTCATTATAGGATGAACTGTTAGATTGGATTGCATTTTTTTTCCCCCAACTTTGTGACCTCCCCTGTATTTTGTGTTTCTAACTTCATATTTGAGGGAATTATTCCATATTATTTAATACAAACCACATATCTCTGTAAAGGTTCAGTTTGATGTCTTCCTGCCCATTTGTTTTTCCATCAATTCGTCCCTAGTTCTGAGAGTTCTGCCAGTCCCTGCAAGATGACTTGAGCCATGGGTGTTAATAGGAGGGTTTAATCCATGCTCCTTCACTTCTGGCTTTAAATCTGTTAGGCAGAACAAGGATTGCTATAATCCTGTTGATTGCCCCTCAGTGGCAGGCCAGTCCCCTGGCAGGCTGTAGTGCCTTTAAGGGTGGCTTTGAACAATCGCTCTGGCACAGAGCACATGCAGAGCAGCCCAGAATCTGGGAAAATATATAAATTATGATAGGAGGCTGCGTGTTTCCATGGTGTATGCAGAAAGACAGAAATTGCTGTATTGGATCAAACAGGTGGCTTGTCAAATCCATTACTCTTTTGCCAGCAAATGTCCAGTAGCAGATGTTTGGAAAAAAAATATAAAGGAACATCAGCTTTGCTTTTCTTCCACCCAAAAGCATTCTCTACAGCTCTGTCTCCTTTATATCGTTTCTCCAGTCGTTTTGTCATTCAAATGTTAGAATGATTGTTTTCGTTCCATGTAATAGGTATGTTCTAATCCATATACACTCCTAGTGTATTTTTGTGCTTTTTCTTAAGTTTGTGGCCTCAGATTTAAATAGACTGGAAATTCTACAGATATTCGCATTATTAACTATTCAAGCCTTAAATTTATACTTTGAACTTGACTGAAAAGCTCCTTGAGGATCTGATGTAGAAGCATACACAACACTAAATTGATTTCTGTGCATTTAGAGATGTAGATTTTAAATAGTTTGATTGGGAAAACTAAATTAATCATTTGATAGCTATGTGTAGGACAAATACAGTAGAATTTTATTACAGGAACATTACAGCAAATTCTTTTTCTGTATTTATAGACACTTAGAGCCATTGAAGGGTTAACCCCCACCCTNGTTCGCCTGTCCGATTGCATCCTTCCCAACAGACAGCAGAGAAGCAATTACAAAAAAAGACATCTGTGCCAAGGTTTGGCTAGCCAGGGAGGGCAAGCTCTTGTGTTTAAGAGGCAGAGAATCCAATCGATGAAAATGTCTGGGCCTGTTAGCACCAATAAAGCTGAAGGCCACTGGGAAGCTCAGAGAGGGTCTTTTGTTGCGGAGATAGAAAAGAGGCCGAAGCTGTGACACTTGGGGAGGAATAGGGTCAGCCAGTACGATCATCCATCTTCCTCAATGGCAGCTTTCTGTCAGTTTTTAACCCTGCTCAGCAGAGGATCTAAACTTCTATTGTTGGCACCAGCCAATTCTCAGCCAAGTGTAAATGAAGTTAATATTCACTGACCTTATGCATAGCCAATGAAGGCCCTTGATGTCATCCTGGAAATAATGTTATCTGACACTTCAAAAAGCAGATGTTGGCAGGTTGTTTGTGGTTTTTTGCTGAGCCAGTACGCAAAGACGCATTGTTTAGGCACCTCGCATTTAAACTGATTTCCATAATAACCACAAATAGGCCTTTTTGACCTTAAATTGACATAGTTATGGTTTTAGTTTGCATATCATTATATGCTGCTCACAAAGCCCGGCTAACCTGCACGGAATGATGAGGGAGAAGTAGCTTGGTTCACTTAGATAGGAAATATATGGGTCAGTGAGCAAAATGTATTTATGCTGTTAAAACAGAGAGTAATTAAAAGAGTTTAAATAGTTCAAAGCAGAATTTTTAGAGCAAAATGAAGAATAGCATTTTATTTTGCAACATACCTCCGTGAAAGGAAATATATAACAGAAGTAAAAAAAAGATACCTCTTTCAGAGGTACAGACAGCTTTTATTTTGAAAGGCCTATTGCAAGGCACTGTTAATGTCTTCCTTTGTCTCCAGTAATATTTTGTCACGGTGAAACCTGATTATTCTAATGTTTTAATTACAGAAAATTAAGTAATTCTTATAGGTTCCACTTTGCCAGAAATTTGTCTAAGACAGCAGTATACTGGTGATATCTGCGTATTTGTACAGTGCATTTCATCCAGACAGATCCCCAGACCTTCTGTAGACACAGAAGCAGAACACATCCACGCTCCTCTTGTGTAAAAGCCGGTGTCAAGCATATGTTGTAACTCTAGGGTGAAACACTTTTTAAAGCACAGTGCTATTTCTCAGCAGCCTGTGGTTCTGATTTGAGGAAAGTTACACATGGGAGGTGATAAGTATTTGATTTGGTTTATTTTCTTCGTAAATTTTCTGTAATTCTGGCTCACGTGTGCTTACGTTATGAGAGATGACCATAATAACATACGGTAATAAAGTGCAGATGCAGGATGTGTAGTCATTATTAACAAAAAAATTCAGCTGTATCAACCAATGAACTTCGCACAACCATGTTTTTCTCCTCTGTGTACAAAATGCAGCAGCAGGTAACAGAAATCTAGAAAATTCTCCATTATGCCATGGTATTGGGGTTAAAAATATATTTGAATAATGATTATAGTGTAGTCAGCACCTTTCAGCCTGTGATGCGTTCCTGTCCTTTTGAAAAAGAACTCAAAATAGCATGACTTTTTTTTTTTTTTTGGTCAAAGAATGAGTTAATAGTTGAACTGAGCAAGCCTGATAATCACAGTTGCTTGGGAGGCAATTATCTGACAAGCTGGCAAAGATGAGAAATACCAGAACAGATCTGCATCTAATTGAAATCACTCAAATCTGATCTTAAGATAAACAGTCCTAGTATTTTTGGAAACTGTGTTATTGATTGTGTTCTTCCCATCAGTTATGTTTGTTTGTACCTGTTAGAGAAGTGAACATGTTTCCTGTAGTAACAGATTTCCTTAGAAATTCATCAGCTAGAGATTTCTTGCTGTGTCTTTGCTCGATATTAACTCACATCAGATGGGTTTTAATTAAAAAAAAAGAGAGAGAAATAAATTCACTAGGTTTCTGGATGGAATTTTAAGAAATTGGTGACTGATTCCGTTCGAAGTACAGCATTGTATTTCATTAGTTTCTGGTTATTTGTGTGCTGTCTGTGACATATGATGGCTCAGTCATATAGCTCAGATGATTAAAAGGCTAATTTTAGTTTGGAACTGATTTTAATGGGGTGTCTGATAGGACTAATTTGTCTCGACAGATTAACTCAGATCCCTCCCTCCCCACCTGCCCCAATCCTATATTCAGTTTATTCTACAATCATTCTGAAAATACCTGAAGTTAGATGAAAATTTCTGAAATACAGAATTACAGCCAGCTACTGAACAGTGTGGAAAGAGCAATGAGCCAGAGAGCACTGAAAGCAATGAGGCACCTTAGTGGGCCTTTAACAAGCCCTAAGTCTGCTAAGCAAGCAAATTAATTTGTTTAAGACTTTACAAAGACCCATTTCTTCTGTAAGTTATATTGAGGGATAACCAGATTGAGTCACATTTTCATTTTACTACTCTGCTGTAAATCGGTTCATTTCTGGCTCAGTTTTGTTAGTCTGTCCCTTTGTCAGGCTTTATCCTATGAAAAGTATAGAATGCCAAAACAAACATCAAACTGACCCAATTCTGCCCTCTCCTCCAGCAGAAATGGATACTGAACTACAGAAGTTTATTTCCTATTTCTGGAAGGAGACTGTGAAAGAGAAATTTGCCTTTGTGAATTAACCCATGGGCAAATTGATTCATTTCATCCTGTTGGTATTGAATATTGTTCTTATTTTAGTTGAAAGTTTGCAAAATGCTAGCTTTCCATGGGCAGGCCGCTGGGGAAGTGATCCAAAAATAATATAAATTGAAAGTGTTTGGTTTAATGTACTTTTCTGTTTGTTTGTGATTTGTTTGGTTTTTTTTTTTTCCTTTAAACAAAACATAAAAAAACAAGAGATGCTTTGGACTAAATGTCAGCAGAAGATTCATTTGGGTATAGGGACGCAGGAAGCTGTAAGGTGCGGGGGTGTGGGAGGTGGTTGGGGTCTCTCCCGCTGATGGAAGGCACTACCAACAGTGGGTTTGCTGGTGACACTGGGGCTGTGTCTGGCGGTTCTGATGGAGGAAACCTGTCAGGGACTGGGAATCTGTTGTTCCTGCTTGGAAATAGGTTGTTTTTGCACCTGATTAATCTCATCTGTGAGAGGTGAGGTCTTCAACAGCAGATTTTTTTGGCTGGTTTTGTTGTTTAGGATAATACATAATTTTCACCTCTGGACTCTGGGCCTTTGCAGAAACAGTCTGTATGGATCTGAGTTCATTTGTATTGCGTTGTTAGCATGGCTGTGATTTTCTTTGACAGTTGCATCAGCTGGGAAGAGAAGAATGGAATTAGATATGAAAAATTGCTTTGTTCTCCAGAGTTTCTAGAAAATGTCTTTGAAGCTGTAGTGTGAAATCTCCAGTGCGTCTGCAGATGATTTGTACTAATAAAAAATAGCCAGCAAAATTCTGTTGGAGAAAATAATATTGGAAGAAAAAAGCACAGAAAAATCAATTGCATGAGAAGATAGAATATTTAGTACTGACTCATCTTGCCTAATCAGTAGAAAAACGGATTATATGACTAATAAAGAATCACCTCGAAGAGAACAGTTAAACCATATACTATTTTGTTGAACAGATCAAAAATATTGTAAATGATCTACCAATAATGAAATACATGATTTTACAACAAACAAAATTTGCCATATGGGGGAAAAAAAAATCAAATGTACTGCTTTATTGTTTTCCATATTAACAAGGGTAGCCTTTGCATTTTCTATTTTCTTTTTCTTTTTTTTTGAGTCAGAAATATAATTTACTTCACCCACACAAAGCCCTGAATGGTGTAAAGCACCTGCTGTCAGATTGAAGGGAATATATCACTGGGGAGAGGGAAGGAGAGGGTAAGTCGGCTATAAGGAACTGCAGACAGGTGAGGAGATGCAATCTAAAGATTTTGGGCAGGGGCTGAGCTTGAGGAGGATGGTGGTGTTTGTCAGGTTCTACCCTATACTTGAGTGTGCCAGGCAGTGGATGTGTCAAGAGGTGGAGGAACATAAATGGGAAGCAGCGGTTCTCATTGCTGTGGCAGGCATTCTGTCTGATGGCTCGCACGCCGCCGCAGAGCGGTACCTGAATGCTGTGCAAATAACCAGCGCCTCAGCCAGCCTGGGGCGGGCATGGCAGCCGCCGTCGCCAATGGCACAGCACCACACAGCCACTCTTGGTCTGCCCCACGAGTTCTTTACTTAGGGCTCTGCCTTTGTTTCATAAAGTGAATAATGCGTACAAGAATAAAGGTGAGGCCTGACCTTGCCGCTTTCAAATGACTGGGAGGTTGTCTTTACCTTTCATAAGCACTAAGGTCTATTTGCTCCCTCTGTTTTGTTTTGTTTGGTTTTGTTTTTTTTTTTTTTATAACAGTTTCCAAAGTGCCTTTCATGAACACAGAAAAGATCCCTGTTTTAATAGATGAAATATCAATGGTAAATATTGTGGAAATACCTTTCATAAGTACTAAAAAAGAAGGGTTCATTTGTAAGCGCGGCCATATTCTTACTTAGTGGATGAGAATAAGGTACATTCTCCCTCTTCCCTGCTGCTCATCCTTCTCCTCAAATGGCAGAGGGTGTGACAAAAGTTAGATTTTTGTACTACCCATGGAAAAGACCACATTGTGTTTTCTCCACATGGCAAGAGAGGCAGGAACAATATCACCTAAAAAAAAAAAAAAAAAAAAAAAAACAAAAANAAAAAAAAAAAGATGCAATTTGAATTTATGGTCTCAGCCTGAGGTGATTGGGCTCTGTGCTTCTCATTAAGCAAGTTGGAATGTCACTTTTCTCTCTGCACCATCCCAAGTGCCTGCAAAACTGGAAATTAAAGATGAGTTGCGTAAAAGAAGAACGGTTCTGAAGCTGAGAATTTAGTTTATTTTTTTTCTTTTAACTTCTATAGCTTTAGACAGACACACATAGCTCATGTAGCTGAAATTAATTGGGTCTCCACAATATCAGGAATGTCTGAAATCATCATTATTCTTTAATCTCTCCGTATGCATCTGTTCAGTCTCTGAATGTAGTTGGGTCATCTTTTCAAAATATTTTCTACAACTGGAAGGACGAGAAGCCATTTTTTTCCTCACGCTAGAGTTTAGATGGTCATTCAGAAACAGCAACACCACCAAAAAAACTATGTGATTCTTGGAACTGGAATATAAAATAGATTACCAATTGTTTTAGAATTATGAATTAAAAAAAAAAAAAGAAATTAGCAACTTCATATGCTCAAACATACTTAGATTTTGAAGCCCATTTTTTGTCCCTCATTTAAAATAACTGCAAAGTTATTTTTTTATATTTGGTCAGTTTAGGATTCTTTTTCTGTTTTTTTTGTGGTTTTTGTTTTTGTTTTTTTTTTTTAAATATTCTTTTATTTATTATGAACCAATGTCTCTTGGAGGACTAAAGCAAGGATCTTAATTCTTGTCATACACCAGCGACAGGACTGCTTAGGAAGTGATAGCCTAATCATAATACATTCAGGCAGCTTTTACCTGTATAAAATCATCATGGGCAAAGTGTCTCCAAGTGTGGGAGAATATTTATTTGTTGCATAGGTATAAAGGAGGACATAATTTAACTTGTGGAAACACTGTTACCACTTTGAACAGCCCAAAGTAAAAATTGAGTTTGTATTGCTGATGAATAGCAAAACCATCCTTTTTCTTGCAAACTAAGCATAGTTCCTGCAGAATTCACCAAGCAGACCATAAGCATGAATGGTTATCTCTCTCCCACATGACTGTAGAGGCCCTTTTGGAGTGAAATCTTTGCTACAGGCTGCATGTGTAAAATACTGTCTGGAGCCAGACTGCAGAGGACTTTGAGCACACAAGATCTGGCTCTTTCACAGCCTCTCTCATACAGCACATCAGGGAGCACAGGACTCACATTCCAATGTCTGTGTAATTAGAGTCTCCCTATGGGTAAAATTTAGGTTAAGAACGAGGAAATATCCTTCTACACTGAGCAGCAGAAGGTTTCTAGTCAGGGCACACCTGTTCTTCCATGCTGAAGAGTGGAGGATAAAACAGGAATTGTTGGTGCAGAACAAGCATGTCAAGGGGAATCCAGGTTTTAAATCGGTTTAAACTAAACAGGAACAAGTCTTACTCTGTTTGCATGGTAATCAGGAACAACTGGCTGTGAAGACTGCAGTGATCCTCAGCTTGCAAATCAGATGTTTAGCTATGAGTTCCAGTGTCTAATTTCTTTATCACTGACTGCTAAATGGGGATAAACTACTGGATATGCAATACCAGTCTGATTATTTCAGAACTGTATTCCTCTGCGTTTTCTACTTTGCATGTAATTTTTTACTTCCACTGAAGTAATGCACAGTCCTCTCAGAATACACCCCTAGAAGTTTCCATCCTTGCTGCTGCCCACTTATGTTATGATAGCTACATTCCTGGAATGATCAACTCCTGCTCTGCTGAATTAACTGAAATACCCCATCATTCACTGAGTTTTCTTGCACCACTGAGAGGGTAACTCTTAATCCTGTGCTAAAAATAAAGTGCAGGAATTCGGTAAAGTTATGCTGGACAATAAAATAAGTCTGAATTTGCCTCATTGTGTGAAGTTCCTCCTGCCAGCTTTTGTAGTGTTGTCACGAGCTTTATGGCTATTTGCTGCTGTACAGTTTCAGCTCCTGCAGAAATATATTTCAGTTTCTGTTCTTGAATTTTTTAAGGGTAAGCTGTCAAGCACTTCTGATGTTTGACAAATGCTGTGTAGTTAAAGATACCAAAAGGAGATAATAAGTGATAAGGGGTAATACAAAAAAAAAAAAAAAAGGAATACTCATATTTTAGTCTCCAATGCACATAAGTAGAGGTGACCCTTCTGTTTGCACATCATTCATTAGCCGGGGAGTTTAAAGTTTTTTGTTGAGATGTGTTTTCCAGATACGGGCTGTTTAGGGCTGTGTGAGAGTCCAAAATAATCTATTTGCTTCAGAGGAAGAAATTAATGCCTTCTAGACGGTATTATTTTAGGACTAAGAATGCCTTTCTGTTTTTGTCACAAAGCTATCACCTATGGTGCACCTGAGGCCTGAAGGGGATCATCTCAACGGAGTTAAAAATGGTTGTTCTTTTATTAATAAAACACAGTGTATTATGTTTGTGCCTGTCTTTGCTGCTTTCACAGAGGCATCTCATTTAAAGTTATTAAGAACTCACTGATACGTTTATTCTCACCACAGTGCATTAATAACATTTGAAGGCATTAGTATCTAGCTACTGTGCATTTGCAAAAAGTTGCGGTGCTAGGTCAGCACACATGCTACTTTTCTGTGATAAATGAGAAACATTAACATATTAGGCCAGAAACAGATTAAAAATATTTCTAGTGTCACCTTTCTGTCTTATATTTCACATTTTTTTCATGTTGCTACAGTTCTGAGGTAGGTCCTAATTAGCGCATCATATGGATAATTTTACATTATTACTTTTAATTTGAAGCAATGATTAAACATAGTTTGACAAACTTACAAAATGATGTAGTAAAAGATAACTCTCTAATATGATCAGAAGTCTCATGCTCTTCCTTTCTGCCTCAGTAAGCACAAAGAATACAATCTCACAGTACACTACTGGAAATTCAGATCAAAACAAAATTATGTGTAAGTCATGGACAAGCAAAATAATTTTCTGTCTATTTGTAGAATGATCTCTTTTAATTTGGCCACTGGTACAACTAATAAGTTCCTAAAAATCATAAGCTTTGTGTGGAAAATATCACTTTCTACAAAATATTCCAATTTATGCATGTTTTTCTGCCACCACAGCTTATTTGCATGAGATATGTTCATCCATGTTTCCATGAAAACAAATGGCAAACCTGCTGCATTTACTCATCAAGCATTGCATAAAAACTGGATGCCATTTTCTGTTCATCTGTTTTCATTGGTGGAAGTTAGAAGGTGTAATTTTGGCCTTGGTGATGTGAATGGTGTGAATCTTAGTTTAATTGGAGCAGGAGTTGACCCAAAGTATTCTGCTTATTATCTTATATTCATTTTCATGACAGCTAATTGTGATGTCACAAAGCAGAGACATCATGGGTGAAACAGACATCTAGGGGAGGTACATTCCTAAGCCTCATAGACAGTGATTTATTTTAAATGACCTGTATTAAGAGAAGAAAAATGGTGGAAACTCAGTGAGGTTTAAAGGTATTTCACACCTTGCTGTTAGAAAGAGTTGATATTTTTATTATGTGGCGGTGAAAATGAAAGGGAAGGTTAAAAACTTCTTTCTGGTTGTTAGCATAGTTGTAATGACTATCTACATGCTTCCTATACTAAATTTTTATCTGAACAGTATACAGGACACTGACCGATACGGGATCAAGGTTTCTCTTTCTATTTTGATTCCAAAAGTGTTGTCCACTGTCACAGGAGAAGTGAACTTCATCAGACGTGACTTGACTTTACATCTGCGCAGGAGGTTGTCCCTTGTAAAAGAGTAGAGTTGTGAATGAAACCTTTGTCTTCAGCTTCCTTGTAATCCTGCAGTACAGTTGAGCATGTTAGCTCAGTTGGAATAATGGGCTGATTTTCTAAAGATGAAAAAAAATAAAATTAAGCCCTTTCCTCATTTTAAGTTCCCAATTCTGTACTTTCTTAGATTTCTCACTGCCTGCTTTGGTTTTAGCAACTCTGATTTCAGTCTGTCACCTTCCCTGGCTAAACATAAAAAATGATATGCTCCTCTCCTTGAAGGAGAATATTCAAGAAATGCAATCCCGGTGAGAGTGCTGTTTTCTAGCAGCAGGGATTCTTTTTTCCTGTCATTTTCTTAATTCGGTCTCTGTTTCAAATCTTTATCAGCACCTGTCTTTTTAAGGAAACAGATTAAAATGTCTGAGGGTAAACAGAGGATTGATTTGGTGTGAACGTACAGCTTCTGTGCTTTTATAATACATGCAGTTATGAACAGGGATACCACATACTTTAATGTCCTCACTGACTCTTAACTGCTTTGCTTCCTTGCCTTTGTGCATGCTGATTTTAGTTCTATTTCCACTATATTAGGCATAAATTAAATGTCTATTCAAAAAATTTTTTTTTTTTTTTTAAAACAAGGGGCATGTTGTATGAAATGCTGGATCATGCAGTCAGGGCTGGAGAGGGGTTATCCATTACAAAACTGTGGAGATATAGAAGAAAATACTAAAGATACTTGGGTTAATAAAATCATAACAATATTCTGAAATATTACAGAATATATTGCAGTAGCTTAAATATATTGATGACTGTCTGACTGGGTTAGAGATAAAAGCAGTAGACATGCATTTGATCTGCTTGCTCTCATTTAATTTCATCATAGTGAGTCACATAGGCATCAAGATTTATATGTGTCTGATAAGTAGTCAGGATAGAGAGTGCTAATGATGGTTGTAATGCTTTCTAGAATTCTATTTCTTCTGACTTTGCTTGACATTGTGACTCTAAATACTGCAGACTCTGTAAATTAGTAAGTGGAAGACACAGGCGAGGACAACCTTCCTCAGAATTCACACTATATTGATCAATATTTAGTCATCCATAGGCTGATTTTTTAAATTCCCCCGTTCCCCCCATGTCTGGACAGCAGGGAATATTTATCAGATTGGAGTGTGCATTTATTGGAAGAAATTAACGGAAAGTCATAAAACATGCTGAGGGGTTTTTTTGTTGTTTTTTTTTTAATTTTATTTTGCAAGGAACTTACTTATCCTTCAATTCATAGGAAATCTTTTTCATCAGTGATCAGTGCAGAATGGAGAGACTTGGCTGAGTCTTACTGATTCACAGGGGACAACTGTCTCTAGCACAATCTGTTTCTGCTGATGGCCCTAGCACTGACATGACAGATGCTTGGAAAGCTGCTGTCCCTACTGCCGCTGTTGTTGACACCATTGCAAATTCTTAAAGGAAAGTTGTGATGAGTCTTACTCTAGTTCAAAAAGACCCACAGTTAAAAACAAGGTAGTCTTTTACAGCCTGATCCTGTGGGATCTCCCTTGCCATCAAGTGCTTTTGGATGGTCTTAACTGTAGGTATTGTGGGTTGAAGGTCTTCACCTCTTTAAATGACTGTGGTGTTAATAGGAGAATTTGGAATGTTGTGAAGTGTTTCCACATCTCTTACTGTCTTCATTTATATGACTTAGGTGTTTGCTGCCGTTGTAGCAGTGGTCCTTAGAGGAACTACTTTTCCAGGACATGAACAAAGACAGGAGTGACAATATTGCAGCTAGAAAATACATGGGAAAAGATAGCTATGGGCAATTTCCACAGCTCTTAATAAGTAGCAAGAGCAAGTATAGCAGAGAAAATCAATAAAAGCCCCTTGTCTACCTTCTTACCTCCACAGCCCTTTCCTGAAACCCACAAGAAAAAAGATGCAGGAATAAAGCATTTATCTTCAATGTGCCTGTCTGTTAGGTACATCCTATGGCTGACAGCAAGGCTCTTTTCCACTTTATCATTTCATGCTTGTTTTGGTGGAGAAGAGAGTCAGTTATTCTATTTAATTCTATCAGCTGTTAGAAAGTATTCTCTATTCTAGTGATATTTTCCTTTGAGCAGTTTAAATTCTTCTGAAATTGCACAGATTTTACTGAAGGCTGTTGTTGCTGTTTAGTGTATTGTAGCCTACGTGTTTCAGCCAGACTCAAGAAGAGGAATCAGTTGATTCTGGGGTGCTCCTCTTTGTGTAGTTAAGGGGACTATATCCTTCCTTTGCTCCTATTTTTCATTATTTAGCCAGAGGAGATAGAGAAGAGAAATTGAGTTGGGTCTGGTAACAAAGTTGTTAAGTGCCACTGTGGGGAATGGATCCCAAACGCAAATTTTGACTTAGGACTCTTGTTACTTACTGAGCATCCTTCTACATAATTTTCTCCTATGAAGAAGACTGCTTAGCCTGAAAAACTGGACAAATACCTATTGTAGTTAACAGAGAAGTCAGATGAAATCTCAAAATGGAATAAAATCAAGTGTGGGTTTGTTCCACTTCTACTTTATACTTCTGCTTAAGACAGAATAGAGGCCATAAACCCTAAATTTTCAGGCTGTACTGTACCTCATCATGACTAATGGAATTTGAAACAGAGTAGGGTAACCACCTTTCTGCAGCTCTTCATATAAAATCTAGTTTGATGGCTATTACCACAAAGAGAAGGGTACAAAAATATACATTAGGCTTATAGGTATTTGAATAAAATAATTTTGAAGAAAAACCAGTATTTTGTGTTTTGCTCTATTGCAACCAACTGGAAAAACATATGAAAAAGAATTGCTAAACTTCTCTTTTTAAACACTTTTCATGATGTGACATAAGGGCACTGTGCATACATTGTTATTGACTTGGTCACTTCAGAGTGAGGACCTATGAAGACAGACCCAGTGAAAAAGTATGTTATGTTCCCTAATGATGAGACAGGAATTTAAAATTGACAGGCAGGTTTGGTATACTCAGTGTCAGGAATTCAAGCTGAAGAAGACAAGGTAATAAGATGTCAGCCTGCCTGGAAGAAGAGTATACATGTTCTCTGATATGAAAATGAGAAGCTAGAAGAGCTAAGATGAGTTACCATGATGATGAGTTACTGTGCTCATCTTCTTCTAGACAATGTATCTGTTGCCCAGAGAAGCTGTGGATTCCCTATCCCTGGAAGTGTTCAAGACCAGGCTGGACGGGGCCCTGAGCAACCTGGTCTAATGGAAGGTGTCCCTGCCCATGGTGGATGGTGGGGGGGAGGATGGGAGTTTGGAACTAGATGATCTTTAAGGTCCCTTCCAACCTGAACCGTTCTATGATTCCGTGATTCTTTCAAGAAACAGGTACTTCAAGGGAATATTTGCCCAAGTTCATTGAAATGTAAAATAATTTTATTTAAAGAAATTGAGAATAAAGAAAATTACTGCAGCTTTAATCTGCTTTTGATGCAAAAAGAAAATTAAGGAGGTAATGCAGATGTATGGATTGCCAAATGTTATGTTATTCTTTTATACAGAAAAATTGCCTTTTCCTACTCCACTGGCATATTTAAGCATGGCTACAGCCTTAATAAAGTAAACCTAAGCCCTACACAGTTAAGGTAATGCTACAGAAAATTAGGAACTAAAAGCAACAGAAGTTTCATCGCCTGTTTGACCTTCATGAGAACAGCAGTGCAATCAATCTTCTAAGTTTAACAGAACTGGTATAAAATTTGAGCAGGAGACATAAATTTTGCTGCATATGCAACGAGCTGCATGTAAATGGGCTGTACACCTGTCGAATCTTTAGCTGAACAATATAGACTGAGATAATACCACAAGTCAATCCCTTCCTCAAGTTTTGTGTTATTGGATTTGATTTACTAGTAAAACCACATAAACCCTACCTAATCTTCTTGCATTCTGGGTCTGTCTGAAGTTTTGCTTTGTCCACTGTTCTCTTCTGATTTTCTCATCTGAAAGAGCTGCTTTATTTTTTCTTATTGGTGGAAACTACTCATCTCCCAGTGTGATTTGGCATTTGTTGTCTTCATTTGTAAGATTGTGACATTTTTCAGATTTTTTTTGGGCTGTGTTGATTTAGATTTTTTTAAGTAGGTCAGTGCACACAAACTTTTATTTCTACATAAAATCTTAAGTCTGCCAACCTGTTACGAATACTACAAAGAAAAAAGGAGTATTTTATTTCCATATGCCAGTGGACGTAAATAAACGTGCTATGTGCTTATGCAGTGTCAGGAATAATTTATATTAAGTTTTAGGACAAGAATTATACAATCAATTAGACTATGAGCCTTTACTGCCAAAGGATGTTGTAGAAACATAATCATGGAAAAGGTCAAGTATCTGTATTTCTAAATTGTGCAGTAGAAACCCTTAGTTCTGTAGAACAGTTACAGCTGACAGAAAATTTTACAGCAGCTTCACTGCAAATACAAAGCAGATGCTGTAAGTGAATTCAGTTAAAAATAACAAAAAAAGAAAGAAAAAAAGCAATCAGTACAGCAACTCTAGCAATGTCTATTTTCACGTTAAATTCCATTTCTTTTTCACAAGCTCCCATTATCAGACTTTGATGAAACAGGTTTTTTTGACTGCTAATCCACAATACGTGCTATGTTGAGGACTGAAGGAGGATAAGTGAAAATCCAGCACAAAGTATGGGCTGTTAGAAATCTCTGGTACTACTGGAAAAACATAAGTGCAGAGCACAGATTGGAGGATATATTGGCTTAAGTCCATCCTAAGGTTTTGTTGGGAATGTTACTGGTTGAAAACTGGTATGCCTGCAGTGCTGATGTACATTTGGGCTCATTCTTGCAATTATGTCCAGTAAAGTCACTCTTAACATCAAATGTGTTTGCACACATAGTCAAAATCTCTCACTGCATTTGAGGCAGATTCCAGTGAGCTTTGTGTTCCTTTTACATCTTAGAACTCCTTGTACTGAATGACATTTTGTTTTCACAGAGTTCCCAGTAATTATCACATGTCTTAAAAGCTGCGACTTAAATGCAGATTAGAGTTTCATCCACTTATGGGCTTTATAGGACATGGAAACCAATAGGGCACAGAGATGCACAAAGGTGCTTTATTAATTCAGCATGAGAATTAGTGGCTGGGCAGAGGGGTTGGCACACTTTGTAGTGCAGGAAGTAGCATGTTTATCGGGGATTCCTAGATTCTTCAGGAAAGTATATAATTAATGATTCTTGTACATATAGTGGCAAAAAGCCTAATAAATGGCTTTTGCATCTGCTATTCTAGTGATGTCATATGTTAGTTTGTTCCAAGAAAAGAAGAAAGATGAGACATGGAAAGAAAAATAGAGGGTTTTTTGAATTTCTCTTCATAACAAATATGTACTTGATAAAGTCTTTAACAGTGCAACTTTCTGCAGGCACTAATAACTGAGTATGTTTACTTGTTCTTTGGTTCACCCAAACTATTTGCTACTCATACCGTTCATCTTTGGCTGCATGATAGGCCAGTAGAGAGGAATGTATCACTGAAATATGAATGATCGTGAAGCAGGCACATCTGTACACACATGCCACAAATTAGGATTCTTCAAATATGTGTCCTATCTGTACTGCTGCTGTAATGCAGGAAATTGCCAGCTAGCATTTGCATTCATATCAAATTAATTTTCATCACCATCCACATAAATGTCGTAATAGCCTAATGTAGTCATAAACAACTTGACTGCACCAGTATTTTATTTTGAATTTAGAGAACTAGTTACAGTACACCAGTTCTTTACTCAGAAGCTCAAATATGCCAACCTCAGCTTGATATCTCATTCCCTGTAGGCATATATTACTCATTTCAGTTCAGTCACTAAGATTTTGTGTGACAAGCTATAAAAACCTCTACAACGCTGTGTGTACTGATCTATTTGGATCCAGTTATTATTAAAGAATTTTGGGCAATCCGCTGTTACAATTTCTCATTATTATCCAGCTATCATAGGAGGCTAGATGAACTTTGTGCATATGAAAACAGGAGATATTTTATGAGGCTATGCAGCTGGGTGCCATTTGAGGATTACTGGTAATTCTTTCAACTGGATACTTTATGTTGGCATGCCAGGACAAGAAAGTGAGGGAAGGATTTATTTGAAGCTGTCGCCTGGAGAGCCGTTCCACTGACCGTTTGCAAGAGGCTTGGGCTGGGTTTGTAAACATCGTTTGTCTGCCCTTGTTTGAGGTGGTGTACAGTGTGCAGTATGTAGGTTGACAGATGTGATACAGGAGTCACGGAAGACCCATATTCTTGTGGACCATTAGCTGAGGACCTGGCAGGACAGCCTTTGGCAACTGGGAGCTGAGTCCTGGGTCTCCATAGACTATAGTGAGAATGGAGCTACTCCTTACATGTGTAAGCACTAACTGAAATTTAGGTGTTGTAAAATCTTGGGAGACATCACATCCCCAATATTTAATACGTGGCCTATTGTCAGCTGGATAGTGGAGATCAAGGGATTAATTTGGACAACTTCTCTAAAAATATTCATGCCCTGTATCACATTGCTGCAGTTTCTGTTGATGTTTCCCTCCCAATAGCCCTTTTTTTTCCTGCAGAAGCCCTCCAGGAAGACTCAGGATGCCCAGGTCCCAGTCTGACTTTGTATTTAAATCCAGTGTCAGAGTTGGCCAACCTTTTTCCTTTGTGTAGCTTTCCTGTCGCTGTCTCAGAGGAGACCCATTTGAGATCAGTGGGTCTGCTGGACTGGTGTGCTTGCTGGTGATAAGGAGGTGGGTTGTGTAATGGAAATGTGTCTGGCTGAGTGATTAGAAAAAGTTCGGAAGGGAAGGAACTGAGCACCCTGCATGAAGACTGCATTCCTGTTTTGTTTTCCGTTGCTCAGCCCTATTCCTTGGTTCCTAGTGGACCTCTAAAGGGACTCTGCTCTCTGAATTTGTTCCATCTTTGTTTTTCTTATAAAATTAACTTCAATTAAAGTTTAATTATATCTTTTATCATTCAGAAAAAAACCACTAATTTAATATTTAATGCAGAAAATTGCAAGAATGGGGAAGAAGGAGAGCCATGCTAGGGAGCCAGTATGCTTTAGGGTAGTGTAGCAGAACTGGAGATGGAAATGCATTAGAGGCTAGAGAGATACCAGGGAATGCTTTTTATCAGTGACAGTATCTGCTGTCCCCTGGGCCATCGCCATGACTTTCACGCCTTCCTGGGATATGTTTTATTTCTTACTTGGCAGTCCATCCTTTTGAGAATGAATGAATGATTTTTGAATAGAGCTGCCTAATTAAAAGCCTTAAATTCCACCTTAAGTGGAAAACTGAGTTTTACCATGGGCTGCAAGGGCACTTCCCTAACACAGACAGTTTCTTCTGTGAGCTGCAAACATGTTTGATGAGGACAAACTGGGCCTCCTTGCCTGTTATTGAACTTTATAAAAACTTGCTTTTTCTCCCACCTCACTTACATACACCAGCTTTTGTTTTCTTTCTTTTTCTATTTTCTTTTTGTTTGTGACTATAACAACTTGCTTCCTTCATTGTTTTTCTTTCAGTGTCTTGCTCTTTTTTCAAAGAATTGTGCAGTTTCTTGAGCACTGAGGAACCAACATCTGTAAATTTGTCTTTCTAACAAACTACATAGAGATGTTTGAAGAATTACTTGCGCAAAAAATCATTTGAGATACAAATTGTTCATGATTAGGATGCTGGGTCACTTCTACATCTGTTTGATATTTTAAGTTGTGATTTGTCAATCAAAGCCAACTATTAAAGCTTCTCTAAATAAAGAATTCATGTTTTCCCCTCATGATGGTGTCACTAACAAGGAGCATAGAGCAATAGGAATGAACTGTAGAGCAAAACAGTTTGTCCTGAGGACTTGATGTTCACACTAAATAAATTTCAGGAGGGTGTTATTTGTGGTAGGTCTAGTCTGATCCAATTGCAGTTGGAACACATAAGTTTCACTCTTGGAGCACATCTTCTAGTTATTTTCCTCTGAAAACAAACCTGTTCACTTGCTCTGAGATTATGTGATGGAAACCAAAACACAGTAAGCATGGATGACTGGTAAATCCCTTCAAAAGTGCACTCTGCATCCAAACAAACATGTGAATGTGGATGCATTAGTGTTATATTAGCATTCTTTCTATTCCTTTTCAGTTTTTACAAGTTGAAACCCAAGACACAAATAAAAAATTATAATAACAAAACCCCCAACATAGAAATTCTAAGTTTCCAAACCCTTAAAAGTGTTGTAAATGTTATGGAATATTGATATTCTTGAAAATATACCTGACAGCTGGGCAGATGCAATGGAGATTGTTCATATGTCTGTACTGCAGTCTTTGCTATGAAATACCAGTGGTCTCAGTGGACCTTTGATCTTCCTTGTTTCCCTTGTCTTTATTGCATGATTCAGGTCATCCATTGTCCAAGACACCTATTACTTCAGAGGGTTTGGTTCAAGCCCTCAGGGCTGTAGTTACTCAGCTGACTAATGCCAGTAAGTTTTTGGAAATTTGCAGAGAACTATGACTGCACACAGTTCCAGAGAACCTGGGCCTTACGTGTGCACAGAGTTGTTCTCTTGGGGGTTTTAAAGAATTAAATGTAATAGTAGTGTACCCTGAAACAGAAAGCGTGATAATCTTAGTTAGCTTGATTACGTGGCAGAAGCAGCTTGGAAGCAAAGAGCATTTTCAGTGAAAAAATCTTTTGTATGGCTAGATGAATATCCTCTTGTCTTCTTTAAGAAAAATAAAGTTCATGTTTTGAGATTGCATCGTGCTGGTTCCATAAAGCTTCCTTGGATTTCTAGCCCCTTTATTTTGCAGTGGTGTTTAATCACTTGCGGTATCATATACTCTTCAGCCATGCCCATTATCCCTTAATTATATACGACTAAGCCCCTCTTGACTATGAGACATGTTGTTTGTTCAAATGCACTTACAAATCCATTTTCTTATCATTTCTTTGCTGAACATTTACACAACGGGGTACTGTTTAAATATGAAAATAAACCTTTTATAAAAAAATTGTTTGACCCACCCACCTGGCCTCCATCTGTGATTGTTCTGTCTCTGCAATCTGTTGTCTGCTTTTCCTCAGCGTGTTCTTTATCTTTCTGGATGGCTGCTATCTTTGAGCGACGTTATTGCCCCTCCCTATTTTCTCTGTGCTTAGTAGAAAGTGGCATTTTCAAATCATAAGGATCAGCCAGGCAGATTTGATACGCTCTCTGCTATAAGACACACTTCTGTTCAGAGTATGCAATTAGTAAAGACAACTTCATTTCACAGTATCACAACTCATGCTGTACTATTTGGAATTAAAGCGTTGTGTGAATCCAAGGAGTTTTATCATAAAAACTGGTACAGATAAATCTGTCAGAATCAGAGATTTTTTTTTTCTTACCACATTCTTACTGAAACCTAGAAGTTTCTACATGTTTTGTTCCAGCTCAGTTTCATGTCAGTGAATTACTATTGCTTTTCCTTTATATTTTTTTTTTTTTCATGAAAGGGGAGTTGTGTGTTTGTAATCTCTTAATAAACTGACACTCTAATCTTTAGATAAAGAGGTTAAATCCATTTTTATTTTGAAGGATTATAGTTAAATTCTTACAAAGACAGTTAAATTTCCAGTCTATGCCCTGATAAAATTTTTATTGTCTTCTGTGAACCTGGAAGGGAATCCTTTCTTAAAGAAATTAGAGTGTATTTTTTGTTTCCTTTCTGGCAGCATTTCTGTTTCTTCTCATTCCAAGCCAAATGTAACTGTGGAGAACAGTTGCTTTTTTGCATTAAAGTTCCTTCAAAAGCACCACAATGGATTCAAAGGCATGAGCATATTTTTTCTGAGTAAGTAGGACAATCAGCATTAAATGTAGAAATATCTGAGACCAGGATATGCAAGTAAAGTTATTTTTAGATTCTATAGCACTGTTGTGCCGAAGTGGAGTAATTTTTCTCTTGTGGGTTCTTAGAAGCTGGTCTTTTGTTTGGATGGATTTGCCTGCTGTATAATGATGGCCTTGAGGAATGTGTTACAGAAACCTGTGAAAAATTTCTTCTGGATTGAGGCCTGGAATGGTAATAGTAGGTCATTGTCCAAAGGAAACAAAAGTGTGTTATTAAGTTATTTTAATTTCATTTCAATTGGAATGCCTGCTTCTATTCTATTTCACAAGAAGGCCCTCCAGATTTATTTCTTGCCAGCCAATTATTAAGCACCATTACAGTTAAATTAAACATCCACAACAAGTTGATTGTCTCAAAGCTTCAGGAAGAAACAGAACAGATCCATTTGCACCACTTGCTTTACAGAGTTTATCCTTGAACCACGAGATCTGAGAGAGATCTGAGACCCCCCCAAAAGACCTTCATTATTTCACAGGGCCCAAAATGATTTCATGAAGGGATTTCAGCTTATCTGAGGCTTTCATAGGAAACTCTTCCATTATATTTATATCTGGGGAGTTGTAGGACAGGATTCTTGGGGCTTTAGGAGGGAACCATCTGTGTGAAAGGGAGTCTGGCATAAAAAAAGACAGAATGATTAGGCTTAGTGCTGTTCTCTCCACAGAAGTACAAGAAGCGACTCAGGTTGTATTTTTACTAACTTTACATTTTATTAGTGCATTGATTAAACATTGTTGCTGAAAGGAGTGGTTCTACTCCTTTTCCACTTTCCACTCCATTTTGAAGCCCTCTGCCCTTGTGTTAGTGCCTTCACAGACACTTAATGGCTGTAAACTGGATTGAGGAACCAATAAAATAGCACAAAAGTTAGTTTAACAGTAGTATGTCACAAGGTTTTGTACATAAGGCTTTAGTGACATATGAATTTTCTTGCCCATATAATACATTTTTATGTTTTGCAGAAGTAGATTGCTCTTGGGGAACTCCTTTGTCAGCATAGGTGTGTCTACATTGTGTTTTGGACATCAGCGTTGAGCATTTGGGCAAAACAGACTGGCTGAGTGTTCAGGCTTTTAGAGGCAAGTGTTAGGTGAACTTCATGCCATCCTGGGAAGGAAACCTTGGCCTGGTATCCTCCAGCTGGCTTGAGCCAACACTGTCCCACACATACCTGTCCATGGATGGGGTCAGGCAGGCAGGTCAATGTATGGATTCTCCTGGAAGGTTGCAGAGGGGCAGATCCAGTCTGTAGGCAGCCTGAGAAATACCTAGCTGCAGGCACCTGCTGTTCCTGGGGCAGCATAAGCCATCTGTCCCCTGCAGCCACTGGACTTGTCCATTGAGGAATGACTCTGAAGGGTGAGAGGCAAGTAGGAAGCCTTGGTACTGCACACTTAGATCTCCTTGAGTGGTAGATGTAGCTGACATATTTCAATGATAGACCAAAACTTACCCCTATTTCTGTTATTCCTCTGATGGTAATTTAGAAGCAACTCTGTCAGAAAAGCTATCATTGTGTCTTCCCTTCACTTGTTCGTGTTTCTTCTCCTGGAAGTTTCTCAGTGGTGCTCCCAGGATGGCAGAATATGGGTAGCCAGGGAGTGAGAGGGTTTTTCAGATATTTGTAAACTGTTTTTGTAAGGTTTGGTAAAAAACCACAGTGACTCTCTGATTAGAAGACTCTGACAGCCGTACTGGCACGACTATGGTTGTTCATTTGGCAAGGGAAATGAGAGCCTTTGGGGGGCTTCCTAGGCATTAGAGATGCTCATGTCAGGGGACGTGTTCACTGCTCTGCATAAAAGGTTGTCATAGCGTAGTTGTGTTGGAGTGGTGCTGTGTAATAAAGTTGCTATTTAGAGTGTGACCGTCTCTCTTTGTTTGATTTGAAGTAGTGAGGCTAAAAGGTTCTAAAATAATGAAGTTTCTTAAAAAAATCAATGAGAGTGTGAAAAAAAAACCCAGTCCTACCTAGTACTCAGTACTTTTGGATTCCACTGTACATTTCTATCTTTAATATCATAGAATCATATAATCATTTAGGTTGGAAAAGACCAGTGAGATCATCAACTCTAACTGGTACCCCAATACAGCCAAATCTACCACTTAACCATGTCCCTAAGTGCCACATCTACACATCTTTTAAATACCTCCAGGGACGATGACTCAACCACTTGCCTGGCCAGCTTATTCCAAAGCTTGACAACCCTTTCAGTGAAGAAATTTTTTCTTATAGCCAAACTAAACCTCCACTGGCACACCTTGAGGCCATTTCCTCTTGTCCTGTTGATTGTTATTTAGGAGAAGAGGCCAACCCCCACCTTCTTACAGCGTCCTTTCAGGCAGCTGTAGAGAGCAATAAGGTCTCCCCTGAACCTCCTTTTCTCCAGTTTAAACAACTGCAGTTCCCTCAGCTGCTTCTTATAAGAGTTGTGCTCCAGACCTTTCACCAGCTCTGTTGCTTTTTTCTGGACCTGCTTCAGCGCGTCAATTTTCTTCTTGTAGTGAGGGACCCAGAACTGATCACAGTACTAGAGGTTAAAGATTTTTTTCTTAAATCCAAGGGCCTTTGCTGCATTGGAAAGTCAGGTAAGAAGACCCAGAAGACCATGGAAATCTTGTTGGCTTTAAATTCAAAGATGTGTTTTCAAATTATTTAAAACTTATTTTTTAAATGATTTGTCAATGATCAGATTTAACTGTATTTTTTGGTTAGAAAACAAGCAAACCCAAAAGTGTGACCCTCCCATTCCCAAATTACATTATTTTCATTACTGTTTTGATGTTTTTCATTCTCTTTACCAAACAGAAGGAAACCTTACCTAAGGCACGCTGGCAATACCAAAGCCCAAGTGTGCATTAGACACCTCAAAATGTTCATTTGTGTATGGCCAGACAAAGTATAGCTGTACAGAACCTATGTGAAATCAGAAGAGTTTAGTCACAGCATTGCCACTGTCAGAAGTCCCTGATGAACTCAGTGAGCTGTTTATTATTTAAGTGGCAACACTGTGTAAGCTTCATTGTTTGAGCTATGCTCCTAGAATAGGGAAGCAAAAAAGTTAAAGAAAAACCTCGTGAAAACAATCTGTATTGTATTCATTTCATCACCACTGAGTTGGTTTTTTTGGGGGGTTGTTTGTTTGTTTGTTTGTTTTCTTACAGCTGTTAGAGTTGAATTTTATATGAGTAAAAAAAAAACCAAAAAAAACCCAACAAAAAAATCATTACAGGAATGTGACAAATTTAGCATGAATTTTTCGTATATCTGTATAGAAAAAAGCACCACTTACATCCAAGTTTGCACAGCCAATTTCTTTTTGTTGCAGCAGTTGTCTGTTGTCTGCTGATGCATCCAGGGATGTGTTATTCCGCTCAGTTAGATAACATACAAATTTCCTATCAGACTATCATAACTTTCACAACATAAGTTGGTTTGTAGTTTTAGATTTTCTCAATTCTTGGTCACTGTAGTTTTAACAGATTTTTTTTTTAGTGAAAAATTCAAAAAGTTTGTAACTGAATATTACCAATTATTAAAAGAGAAAGGAACAATAACCAAAACCAAAAGATGCAGAAGCTATGAGCAAATCAAATGCATTTATTCATTAATTTTATGACTGGTTGAGAACCTTCCAAGGAAGACAGATAAAATTTCTACTGCTGACAATACTTCAGGCATGGATTCATTTCTTTTTGTGATGAATCTACACCACATCCCACAAAGTGTGGAGCATTTGCTCCCAAGCTGGCTAATGAGTTGAGCTGTCACTCAGCTGAGCAGAAGCCACTCAAGCACCTTGCAAACCTAATCTTGAGGGAAGGGCATGGTTGAGCAAAAGGGGAAAAATAGGAAAAGAATGAACAGGAATGCCAAAATATCTCTTCTCCTTTCATTTTTGTAACTCACCTTTCAGTTTTGAACTCTGTAACAGAGCAACAGAGTTGCAAATGCCTCCATTTTTAGTGTCTTTGTATCTCTCACATGTTAATTTCCCCGATTTTTTCATTGTGGCTTTATATTTGTCATTTTGAAGAAAGTTAATGAGAGGCACATGCCTCATCCTTGTAAACTGAAAATTTAGAGAAACATTATGTCATAGCCTCAATGGACAATTTTTAACTCACCCAGTTAATTAATTCTCCTCAGAAAATGCTAGCATGCCTTTAATTGCCATTTAGATGTAGTCTTTTATGTACTGATTCGAAATGATTAGATTCAAAGTAATTTTGCTGTTACAGTATAGTGACTTTGGGTATTCTTTGATTTGTAGGATATGTTCTTCAATCTGATTACCTTGTCCTTGTCTATAAATTAGCCAGGAATACAGCAGAGTACTACTTTGTGCCTATGTTTCTTGCAGCTAGATGAGTTAAAAAGACACATATGATGACATGCTCACTTTTGGGGCTTTATTTTGTTTGGTTTTGAGGGGTTTTTAAACAGATTTGTAGAGAGGTGAAGCTTTCACTTCATTCAGTGGAAAAATCAGAACAAGTTACTATTACCTAACAAGCATTCTCTTTCTGGGTCTCTCGTTGTGTGACCAGCAGTATGTGAACATCTCTCAAAAGATATTAGCAGGATTTTGGAAAACAAGGGCATAGTAGGCTTGGGAAATGAATATGAGGTCTGAGAGATTCCTGACAGGCAACAACAAACATTCAGTGAATGATGATATGCAGCCGTGGGGCAACCCTATTTAGATATGTCATTCACACTATAGCTTAGGCACCATTAAGAGTCCTGAGTTTATTCTGACTAAAACATACAACATAATTCCTTGGTTGAAACATGAATAATCTTTAGATGTTATTGCAGTTTAAAAATCAAGCTAAAATAAATCTTCTTTTGCAGTGAGACATTTAGCATTGCATAGTAGTTAGACAAAATACTGCAGTCTAAGCTCCTTATAAAACAATATATATTAGGTGCCAGAGAAGGCATAACAGATGCCATCTCTCACTATAAAAGTAATTTACAGTTTCAAACATAGCCGTGACTGGAACATACACAAATTATTGGGAAAGGGGATCAGAGGTTATAAAGTCTCTTTTTGTTACTAGATTTCTTATGTCTAATGTTTCACATTGAAATCTGCAGTTGGAATTGTTTTATAATTGTCTGCTTTCAGTTTACCTAAACTTTTCAGAGACTTCAGCTAAAAAGTGTCTGTGGCCGATGTTGTGATCTACCAGCCAAGTGTCTCATAAGAGAACAATGCCCCCCAAATGATTTTCAAAATTTTATTTTTTGACACTATGAAAGGTTAAACCTTTTGTATTTCTAATGTCTCCCATGCCAAATTGTCATGTGTTTGTAGCAGGTTAATACAGAAGGGGGTTGACAAATCTTGCTATAATCACTACCCCATGTTGCTTTTATCCTCCTTGTCTGCTGCTCATTTTGGTTGTGAAAAACCCTAATACATCAGTGACAGGAGGTCTGGATTTGTGGCTGACTGTTATAATTACTCCCACTGAGGCACTGCCAATAGGATTAAAATAAAGATTCTAGACCTGTCCATCGCAGATGAGGTCAGCAACACTAACAGTGGGAGTACTGTTTCTGCAAGCTGTGATTTTAGTCCTGAGTTATGGAACCATAGACATTAATATGAAGCAAATATTTGAAAACTCCAGTGGAGGAAGACCAGCTCTTTTTTTTTTCTAAATACCCATCTGTAATAAATAATCTAACAGCATCCATCTATGTCCTGGCCATACATATATGTATGTTAATTTTCAAATGTATCAGAGCCCCAGAGAGTTTCAATTACAGAACAATCCATTTTGCATTTTATAATTAATAAAGTCTTTGCAGCTGCATAACTTCATCCAGGAAACATCTGCACACACTCTTTGTGTATACATCATTTCTGTGAAAAGAGGGTTAGCTGAATTCTCTTTAATTTTCTCAGGCTTGGAGAAGGTTGAAAGGTAGGGAGTTGATTAAGATAATGGAAAACAAATCACAAGAATGGAGAGTTATGCCCACACAGATATAAAAAAAATTCTAGTCACTGCTCATAGGGAAGAATACAATGTATAGGATCACTTATAATATAGTCAACTTATTCAAGTGAAGAGAGAAAGGAACCCAGGGGAAAACCTGAGCCCTCCCAAGATGTCAAATTGCCACGATTCTCAGTGGGATCAGCCTGGTACCCCAAGTTTGTAGGTAATACTGATGTTGAAACTCAGTGATTACTCCTTTGTCATCCTTTGACAGTGAGTTTGGAAAAGTATTGTTTTTTAAACATTAGTTTCATCTTAGCGTGCATAAAACTGTCACACCACTAAGGCTTACTAGTGATGGCAAACTCAGGGAATGGTGAGCAAACCAGAGAAAACAGACAAGCTCTCTTGCTCTGCTAGCACAGTATGTCATATTTATTTTTATCCTCTTATACCAGTCTACTTTTTATAATGGGATCAAACAGTAATTAGTGCATTCACCTCTTTAATTACTTTCATATAAACTCAAAAGTTATTATCAAAAGCCGTGTTCAATCAAGTGTCTAACATGCTGAAACAATTGTGTGGCCTTTAAGTCTTAAGCTGATATGCCACCTGGAAGCCTTGCACTTCAACAAATGGAATTTTTAATTTTTTAATTGTTTATTGTAGTACCAAATAATTTTCTTGATTAATGTGTCAGTGCCCTGTAACTGTTTATTCTTTCTCCTTTGCTTATATAAACATCAGTTGTTACATATGTCACTCATAGCCCTCACCGTATTTCCATCATTGCTCCCAGTTTAAGTTCCCTAGCTATCCTAGACACAAAATGAATCTCATGGTGTTTATAGTGAAAAGGCTACATAAAAATGCATAGTATTTAATACGTCCTTTTTTTTTTTCCTGTCCCACAAGTGCAACTCTAGACTGCTGCTTGCTGCCGTCTACATCTGCCTTCATTCCTTTCTGCAGAGGTCCTTGGATTTTTTTTTTTATAAATATGAAAAGAAACATGTACATTATTTGATCTCTCCCAGGCTACTAAAGCATGTGATGAGCTCACAGCAGAGAAGCTGCTATATTTCTCCATTAGGTGCAGTCAGCAGCTTATGCCACAGATGTGGCATCATAGTTCTTGTTAGTGTGTGTTAATTCCTCAGTATTTACTTTTGGCTTTGCAAGATTCCATTATTTACAGTATTTGTGTAGCCCCTTAAGGGATACCAAACACACTGGCTAAGAATGTTTGCGAATGCACTGACTGCAGTGGCATATGCTGCACACGTTTCCAAGTGGGCACCGTGCACTGATGCTGCAGCCATGCCCCGCCGTGTGCCAGCCCCTACTGTCACGATACATCCTTGTTACGGCTGAGTGCTACTGGATGTACCAGAAGAAAGCAACTTAGTCCAAGCCAAGAAAGACCGCTGGTATGATTTTCACGAGGGCCTTTCATTGTATACAGCCAGAATAGTGTACTGCTTTATCTAGGGCTTGCTCTGTCTCAAACCCCAACTCCAGGAAAGTTCTCTCATCCAAGAGATTTTGTTCACCTTGTCTTTGTATTTCACACTGGAACTCTGCCAACTTCCCAACAAGAAAAATCTCTGTTTCATGGAGGAGGTGAGGAGATTTGCTCCAAGGAGAAGCTGTGGCTATTGCAGACAAATGAATAAGTCCAAGGTGCTGGTCAGCCCTGGGAGGGTCACTGATGGACAGTCCCTAATGGTTTTGAGGCTAAGATACTAAGTGAAGAATTGTGCCTTGGCTGAAGCAAGACTTTCTTCTGTATTTATTGTTGATTTTGCAGTATATGGGGAAAGAATTAAAACCTAATTGTGTTGTTTTGAGCTGGTTGAGGTCAGGCAGGTAGGTGCTGTTCTGTGTCTTTGTGCTGTCAGTAACATGTAAGACTTTGGAGCAGCTGTTTGAACAAAATAGGAGCTTCATCAGGGAAGAGCTGGTCTGTTAAATTAGCAGCTGTAAATGACACAACACAGTGAGTGGAAGGGAGTTGTATACTGTGTTGCCTTTCTTGCCTTTCTCCCCGCCCCTGTGCTGCCTTTTCCAGTACCCCAGAAGCCCTTCAGTCGCAAAACTACTGCTGGATCTTAACTTTTTCAAGGAACATCAAATGAGTTCACATTTTACTCAGATCAACAATGGTGAGGGTTAGAGCTATAACATCAGAGTGCCATCTCGCCAGTTATATGCCCGTGCATGTCTTCTGTCATTGCTTGGGTTCTGTGCCCTGACTTACAACATAGGCTCCCTTTATAGGGAAGAAGTGCTGCTGCTGTGTGCTGTCCTCTACTAATAAAATGGATGTGATCAAATGTCATTTGAGTTGCCTGAAGCTTGAGATACTTTTGTGAAAGAGTAGCTGTATTTATCACCTTTAGATTTGCATGTACAGAGCTCTGAGTGTTGTTTGGCTAATGTGTTTGTTTTTGGTGTTTTACAATTAGCATTTTTTTAATGTCCCTTATGGAGGTAGTAGCAGTGGGGATTTTATACCACCTGTCCCTGTAATCTTAAAAATATTACATGAAGAACTAAATTGAATCAAAATATGTAGAATTAACATAGTGTAGAACAAAACAATCTATCTAAATTGCTCATAAAATAAAAAAATCCACCAAGGCAATTTGGCAAGGCAATACAAAAGGGAGGGAAAAAAAAGAATCAAGCCAGTATTTTTGAATTATTCTTTCCCATCTGTTATCTGTATAGCTGACTGGCAAGTTCTCACACCTTCATAAGTGGTCTGTGCAACACCATCTTGGTAGAGTTTTCAGTTGCAATTTTCTTTGCAAGGACAATGGTGTATGTTAAAAACAGATAAGGACCCATAGGTCCCCAATTTTTAAGCAATGGAAGTATTCCACTGCTAGCCTGAAAAACACAATTTTTGTGAGGAATTTAATTTTATGAAGAAAGATGGGAAAATAATTTAGTTATATTCCTCCAATGAGTACTTCTAATTACAGTGTAAAGCCCTGCATACCCTCCTTTCTAAAGAACTACAAAGTTTTTAAAAATCTTTTTTTAAAAAGTGTTGTTAAAAATTTCGATGCTGGAATATTCTGCCTCTTATATCTCTGGGATTTATAAGTTAAAGGGATGGTTATTAAATGTCGTCACAAGCCTCTTAGTGGACAAAAAGCTGATGGAATGGTAGCATGATATGAATGCCTGAACCTGCTGCCCGTGTTATGCTGTGCGGGAGAATAATTGGCTTTCAGTCATGTAAACTAGTCACAGACACTCGGATCCTTTGAACTCTAATAAGAAATGCACACTTACTTTAAATAGTGAGTGACTAAGCATATAAATGTCTTGATCAAGTCATCAGGAAAAGAAAAAAAAAAAAAACGAAAAGGAGTTTTCTGTTTACATTTTATTATTTCTGTCTGAAATCTTTATTTTACTCTCTGCATCTTTGCCGTGTAATGTTCCCTGCTGAGAAGGACAGACTGGAAACACAGTAGGGATCTTTGCCTTTTAAGTTGCTCTTTGCTTTGCAGAGGACTACATGTTGGAAGTTCCGGTGTATTTGTCCAGTGTTTTGTTTGGTATGAAAGGAACATGACTATTTAAGAAAAGCAGGAAACTATTATTTGGTAATTTTAGCTACATTTCTATCCCAAGTACTAAAAAAAGCAGACAGAAGTTTAAATGTATGTCTTAAGGTACATATAAAAAACCCAGTTCAGCTTTTGTGCTCTTTGGTCAGCAAATTCTGAAACAACCTCGGATGAAGGTATAAAAGGATAATTCTGAGTTGAATTTGCCACAACTATGAATTCACAGGCCATGTTTATCTAAAGTGCTTCTCCAAAATTATTTTTTGTTGTTTTTTTCTAAATAGCATATATAACAGCTACTGTGGCAGAATCAAGCTATAGCACATTTTACAAGCAGGACTAGATTTTCTTCTAATGCAAACTTGTGCCCCCTTGTCAAAATCAAAGGCTACAAGCTTTGCATGATAATTGGCTCTGCCAGATAATTTATTTTCCATCCACTGTTTTTTTTCAGCACAAAAAACTCTAAATGTTATGGCAATTTTGAGCAAATTTTTCTTAAAAAAACACCTTAGTATATTGATAGAGTAATAGCCTGAATTTCCTACTGGTGTGATCCACTGTTTGTTTACAGAATTCATCAACTTTAATCTACTGTTATCTGAAGTATTGCCGCCTTTTATTTTTTTCTGTGTTGCATAAAATTAATCAGACTAAGAAGATTCATGTTGCTTAAGTGACACTATGGGTGCAGTCCAAAGGCTGTTAAAGTCAAAGGTACTCGTCATTGACTCAGTGAGCTTTGGATAAAGCTCATTGTTTTCATGCTCTTTCCATCACTGCAGTGCCAGACAACTGAAATAACTGTTCCAAATATCAGTGTCTTTTGATACTTTGCATTTCTGTTCTGAGAAAATATCGAAGCAAATATGAATATAACCAAAGTAAATTCTCTCCCTCTGAGTTCAGAATGACTATTTAACTAGCTTTAATATTTTGATACCCAGTACAAAGTTTCACCCACTGTCCCTTTCCTTTGCACACACAGGTGGTGGCTTAAGAAGGTTAGACTGTCTGTTAGGGTTGGAAAAAAAAAAGGGGGTAAAATAGTCTGGTTGAAAATGCCTCTGCTTTATTAGAAGGTTCTGGAGGACTTTTATGTTTTGCTTTGCACGTTGGCAGTGTTTGTAAGTTTGCCCATAACCTCAGTGCTGAAATAGTCTGTTTTCAGTTTTAGTGTTGTCTGATCCCCACTTCCCTCTTCCTCATTCCCTACAGTTCTCTTAGTTTATACATTCTTAAGCTGGCTGTCTAGGCTGCAATGCTCTGCTTGTAAGTCTAATAGTAGGTGTGTTTTATATGTGTTTCTGCCTTGGGAACCGTGGCAGTAGCTGCAAGAAGCATTTCTAAACATTGATATTGGAAGACAACAATTTTTAATTTCATGGGTTCACAGTGGACAAACCAAAGTAAGAAATTATCTTATATGCATATTTCCTGTTTTCTACCTTTTGTCTTTTTCTTGAAAGTTTTAGTAAGTTAATTTCAACCTACTTATCTCTTTCTGTGAAACTGGACAAACCAGTTGGGCAGTTTATGCTGTCTGCTCTCCTCCTCTTTCTGCATGTTCCTGCCAGAGTCATCTTTTAAACAAGCATTCCTGCCTCTTTCTTTCCTCAGGATCAGGGTTTGCTGGGGGCTTACAGCTGCCTTGGGTTTCTGAGATCTGGGAAGAATAAATTTTGGTCCAAAACAACGAATTCAGATACCATAAACACTTCAGTGGCCTTAGAGCAGATCTCAAGAGTGTTTTCCTTCTGTTTAGGCCTATTGCAGACATCCAGATGTTTCACACCATTATTGTACTCTTTTTTGGTGAAAAACAGATGCTTCTTTTATTTATGTGGCCCTCTGTTTTAAAATATTGTACTGCCAGCTGTTGAGGTACATATAGTATATACTTGAATGCATAAAAATGCCATAAAATCATTAACAGCATCATCTGAAGAAAAATGAATTGTGAGCCTATCTTGCTTGAGCTAACATAACCGAATGAGCAGTTTAGATGTTTACAGGAATTTGTACCTCATGTGACTGAAACAAAAAAATATCAGGATTGAAGTCCATGCAAATCTAAACCTTAATGTGTTTTGTTCTGCCTTAGCTTGTGGCCGTGGGTTCTACAAATCCTCCTCACAAGATCTGCAGTGCTCCCGCTGCCCTACTCACAGCTTCTCTGACAAGGAAGGATCTTCCAGATGCGACTGTGAAGATAGCTATTATAGAGCACCTTCTGATCCACCATATGTCGCATGCACAAGTGAGTGAGTCATGAATTTAATAGCAAAGGACGTTGCTTAACCAACCAGGTGCAGCCACTTGCAGCGAGTAGTTTTGTCTGGCTTTTCCTGTGTTTGAAAAGTACATTTGCAACGGTAAAGAAATTGAAAGGCAGAGGGGAAAAAGGGTTGACAGTGAATATGGAATCAGCATAAATACAATTTTCATGTTTGCCTCATACAGCATTGGAAAACACTGCGTGATGCATAAGTGCATAACTCACTGTAATAGATAGAATACAGGCCCGGTTTTCCCTAAATTGTTGTAGACAATGTGCATTATGTGATATAATACCAAAATTAGTAACATGAAAAATGAAAAGTAACCTCTGTGGATCTGCACTTTGATTGAACTGTAATTGGATCTGACTTAACCTTCTAACTGCAAATAGATTGGCCTAGACAGATTGGTGGTTCAAACAGTGGAAGTCTCCTAAATCCAAAACATCATTAAGTATCTCTGTAAATCATATCAGAGCTGATAACAAAAGACTAGATGCAGCTTGTGCAGTATGTTTAGAAGAGATGAACAAATCCCATATTTGGAAAACCTATAAAAGAGAACCTTTAAAGTGTATTAACCATTCCTTTTAATTGCACAGAAGAGAAACAGCTAAAATCAGTTGCAGTAAATATACAGACAATTGTTATTCTGATGTCTTAATGGAAAATAAATAAAGCTCTTACCAAATGAGTTCAAGAAAGCTTTTATGCAGCCTGTACTAAAAATAATGAAATGTTTATGTGAAGAAAAATGCTTCAACTGTTTTCTATCGCGGTAATTAAAATGCTACCTGTGTGTCCCACTGTGGTTTTGTGTAATTACCCTGGACTTCTTTGTGTATTCTGTAGGGCCTCCATCTGCACCACAGAACCTAATTTTCAATATCAACCAGACTACTGTGAGTTTGGAGTGGAGTCCTCCTGCTGACAACGGGGGAAGAAGTGATGTGACCTACCGCATTTTGTGCAAGAGGTGCAGCTGGGAGCAGGGCGAGTGTGTTCCCTGTGGGAGTAACATTGGATATATGCCCCAGCAAACTGGATTAGTAGATAACTATGTCACTGTCATGGACCTGCTAGCTCATGCTAACTACACGTTTGAAGTTGAAGCTGTGAATGGGGTTTCTGACTTGAGTCGTTCCCAGAGGCTTTTTGCAGCTGTCAGTATTACCACTGGCCAAGCAGGTAAGTTTTCATCACTTATGAATCTCAACATTGCGAGACTGAGAGAAATTTGGAACATGCAAACTATAGATGCAGTAAATCAGCAGCATGTTTGGTGTGTTCTGGCTCATTAATCTTTTCACCTTGCTAGCTATTTAATTTGAGCTTATACTATTTCAGGATAACCTGTCCTCTTTCTTGGCCTCAGGATTGCTTTCAGAAAGCATTCACAAAAGACTTAAAGAAGACACACAGCTTTGTTATTAAATAGAATTTCTTAAATCTGGAACTTTTTTGTTGTTGTTGTTCTTACTTCGTTATAGGTAATTCCCTAGTATTTGAAGATAAAAAGTAGATGTGACAGTTCTATGCAGACTTCCTTTTTGAATTTTTTAAACATGTATGGGAGTGCTAGGTCACTGGAAGATGACTTGGATTTCTGATGGTGTTTTCAGTGTTAATGTTTTCCCTCAGGACAATATTTCTGATTTATCTTATATTTCCAGTTATTTGATTATGAGTTGCAATGAGAATGTGATGATTATTCTTTGTTTCTTCTATTTATCATAATCTGACAGGTGAAATGTCAGGGGAAATAAAATCAAACTAGCATATCACCCCAGGGAAAGAAGGGGCTTTAGCTGTCTGCAGCTGAATGAAAAAAAAAGAGAATTCTCAGATTTAGGTTTCTGAAATGGTGAGTTGCTTGTTGATAAAATTACAGGGCAATAGTGTGCTATGGTCTTAAAGAGAGGATAATAAAGCTAACCTTTTGTAATTTGAACAAAAGATCTTAAACTGAATATTATTTGTAAGATCTGGCTTTCAAAGAAATGCTGTAAAAGAATATAAAGTGAATAACTGATAAGATGCTTCCTGTAAAACAGCTGACTAATATTCTAAAGGATACTTCATATTTATATCTTGGAGGAAATTTCAATGACTGTGATCATGCAATTTTTTTTTAGTGTAGTAGAAACGATCCCCTAAAGTAATGTTTTGAACTAAGAACAAATTCACCAAACAGGGTAAACGAACAAACAGGAAAAACTGTAGTTATTTTGTACTTTAAAGATAGTAATCTCAGAAAAAAAATAAGGGACAAGAAATTTAGTTCAAAACCTTCCTTCCTTCCCTCCAAATTTAGGACGGTTTATATGGTTGTTAAAGTTAAGGTGGAGTATTTATGGGATATTTAAACTCCCTATGGTGCATTCATGAATTCCAAATGCACATTTCATATTATTTTGGAACCATCTCTGTGGCTGAAAGGATTGGTCTCTGTGTTCATTCAGTTCTTGAAGTTTATGATGGGATTTTCAGCACAGAAAACGTACCCTGAAACCATTTTTGCACCACAGATGATATTATTTTGGCACCTTGATTTTTCATCTTCAAAATAATTCTCTATAATTCTTCAAACATGCACAGGTGGACAGTGTTCTGGTCTCTGTAGATGACTGTACAGAACTATCACATGAAGAAGAGGATTTGGACTTTTTCCTATTTAGCTGAATCAAATTGGCTTTACTTTATGTGCTTTGATGGTTCAGTGGCACACAGGGTAAAGGAAGAAACAGTGCCATTTAGTGGCTAGTATCACATCTCAGGAAGATGAAAAAGCCTTAATCAGAAATTTGTTGTGTTTTCCCCAGGATAACTCGTTATAGTTCATAATCTTGTGTTGTCATAGTCGTAGACTTACAGGAGTTTTACTAGGCCAGAAGATATAATATGGGTATCCCGTGCTATCCTGTAAGTAACGCAACCTCTGTGATTTTATTAAATGGTCCTCACATCAAGCCCAGAGATGTTAGTGAAACTATAGCATGCATATATGTTAGAGACAACATCTAGACTAAAGATTTAAAGCAATCAAAAATCTTCGGCCTCCTAGACAAGCTTTGTAAGACTGTGCATCAGGAAGCTGGAGATCTGACTGTTTCTTCCCTACTCTCCAGTTTACTGTGGGATTATGCACAGGCCAGCATTTCCCAGGATTTGACACTGTTTAGAGAAAGGGTACAACTGAAGCTTTGCCTGTTTAGCACTTCTGAATATAAAGATTTAAAGGCTTCCGATTTGGCATCTAAAACGAGTATACATAGGGGACAGATTTTGGGAAAAAAAAATGGCTTTAAGCTCTTTTTGTTGCAGTTTTCTCTGTAAAATGAAGAACCTCCACTTTTCCTTCCAAGCTCTTCAAGATTTTCTGATTATAAGTGCCACATAAATGCAGCTTTTTTTTTTCACTGAATTATAAAATTTGCCTTAAAGAAAATACAGACGTTCAGAACAAATGCATTTAGCAAAAAGAAAGACCTCTTTTACATTATTTTTGCAACAGCATGTTTTGGATCCTAATACTGATTTCTTTGGTTTCTCAAGGAGGAAAATATTTTAGGTGGAACAGATTGATGACTATAATTGAACAGAAAGAGACTGGTTGCTCAAAGGAGACTCTTATGCTTCTGTGCTTCTCTTTTATTTTACCATGGAGAGAAAGAAAATGTTGGGTTTATTTATAGCCAAGTAAACTAGGATTCATGCAGCTCTCATTTGTTCGTGTGTGACTGTTCTATACTTCTGGCAAAACTGACTTTTTCTATGCCCATATCGCCTTTTATGTGTGTAAATGTGTCTAACTAAACCTTCTTCACATGTTATTATGCGAACACAATAGGTGGCTACATATAATTACTGGGTTCACCAGTTGCACAGAGGATTGCAATGAGATTTTCCCTTTGTAGTTTTGGTTTAATTGAATTGCTCCTTTGTGGCCATAGTCACAAAATTCAAATCATTGTGTAATGATAACAGGAAATTATTGATAAAAGAATGAGGTTATAGAATATATTCAGTGTTTCTTCACCCACATTTAACAAGCTTCTGATGAGACAAAGAAAGCATGCCACATAAAAGAACCAGGTGGTGGATAAAAACCTATTTATATTGTGGAAATAACACAATAAAGTGACTGCAAGTGGGTAGGTATCATTTCACATTGCTTATACATATACACATATGACACATTGCTATTCATTCCTTGTTTTAAAAAGACTTTGTGACTAGGGTATCAGTTGTCATATGGCCTATTTTTTTGCTTCAGCCAAGAACCATGAGCCTTTTGGTTTTGCTTTGTTTTCTTTATTTGTCAAGATTAAGTACACTGAGTCCCCCAGGAGTAAACCATCTTGTTTCATATTTTGCCTATTCAGCCTCGTATAAAGAATACAGAATGTCATCCCAGTACTGCAAGCTGATCTATGAGTACCCCTGCATCCTTGTAGAGTTCAGATTTAAATGTGAATGTGCTCTAGTTACAATAAACGAATGTACTAAAGAGCTGCACCGGGCAAGCAGCTGACAAGGACTACTTTTGCAAGGTTACTGAATGGGTTTTTACCAAAGATAAAATTGACCACTTCCCTAATAAGATATTCACCTTTCAGTTATACTGGTAGTTCCTTTTGATCCATCAAATTCCTTCCCAAATTTTACATTTTTTCCATACAACACCCAAAAGGTGAATGGAAATTGGGTAGGTTTCACTGCAGATGAATATTTCTTGTATTTTGGCATTCATGCATTTTCATGTTACAAAATATGCTTCAATAAAAATTTTATAATTTTTCTGTTGACATTTTTGCGAAGATAGTGTGTTTTTAAAACTATCTTTCTGCATCCTTTCCTCTGGAATTTATCTGAATGAACAATGGAGTCCTCTCTGGTAAAGGGTGATAATACACCCAACCTACCCTGACCTTGATAAAGCTTAGGATATTTTGAATGAATACCAGCATTTATCAGGGTTTGAGAAAATTTAAGTGTGTGTCCTGAGCCAGTTTAAATTGTCTTTATAGTCATTGAAAAGAAAAAATCAAGTCCAAGGGGACACTCATCATGCTTTATTACCGTAACCAACCAAGACAAACAGAAGTTAAAATGTAATGCCAATAACTGTCCCTAAATGTACTGTTTGCTCTTGTACAGGGAGCACTTGCTAATACTTGCTGCTTCTTCACAGCAAGAGAAAAGTGCCCCACAGCACTCTTAGGTCATGCCTTCATGTGCCTTCAGATGCACTTAATGCTGACAACTTCAAGTGGTTAAAAACCCTGATTCAGTTCCAAAATCAAGGCTTACTCTAGGAAAACATTCTTTTTTAGTAACAATTTCCTTTGTATATGTTGATTTGCTGCTATTTTGTTTTTACATCTTAGAATTCAATTTTAGGACCTTTTGCTACAAAAAAAAAAAACCAAACCAAAAAACCAAAACCAAAACAAAAAAAAAAAAAAAAAAAAAACCAGATCCCAAATTTCACAGTTAAAAAAAAAAAAAAGTAAGTTGTTTTTTTCAAATTGGCATTATCCCAGCAGCTTGAACTGAAAAAACATTACATGCTATAAAATCATGACTATTAGCAGCAGCACTGTTGATTTACATGACAAGAAGAAATGACTGAATGCATAAATGCAAATCTGTGGGATGAATTCTGCCTTTCTTAGGTAATTCTGAACTCTTTCTAAGTGAGTGAGACACTTCGCATTCTCTCACATTACATTCTCCTTTCATTCTTGCTGCTTATAATTTTTCTTTTCTTTGTTTCTTTATGTTTTTTCCCCAGCTCTCAATTATCCCTACTCATTTTTTAAAGTTTCTTCTTTCATAGTCTCTGCACTATTGACCATCTATTTGTTTCCTGTTCCCTGTCAGTCTCACTTAAGCCTGACTTTCCTTCACCAACGAACTGTCCCCCAGCAGAGGCAGCAATCAAGAAGATTGATGCCTGCGGCTTTCCCAGTCACTATGACCTCAGTGTTCTAGTCCTATTCTCACTTCCCTCCTTTCCCCAGGCCATTTTGGTTTCTTCCCATACTGCCACCAAGTTATTTTAATCTACCATCATCTACATCTTCCATCTAATGTTCGCTTCTGGTGATACATGACAGCTTATTACAAACAGCTTCAGTGTTCAACTTAACATTTCTTCAGTGTTTTCCCATTTCAGTGGAGTTCCTTTAGCTATAGGTTTCCTTGGCTATTTCCTTCTAATGACTTTACCGTTCGAGCTATGCTTCATCTTCTAACATACAACTCCAGATCAGTTTTTGCACATTGATATGGCTGCATCATCTGTACATTTTTTTTTAAAGCAATGCTTCATGTAAAAAGAATTCAAGTTATAAAAATAATGGTTTCTTTCTACTGAATGTGTTCCACCTTTTGAGCTGGGGGAATTATTTTATAAAAAGTCACTTTTTGAAACTAATATTCACTAAGTGCTTTCATTAAACTGAGGTTTTTAGAAACATATATGCGATGATGACTGCATTTTGGATTATGTTTTTGCTTAGTTTATTTAATGGGAGCTATATGGATGTCTGTGCTTAATCTTAATAATATTTAAGATATATTTTAATATTTTAAAAACTTTTCCTAGACCAGTAAGTAGGCAGACAGCATAGCTATGTAATTATTCTGTACTCCATGGTCATCAACTAAAAAGTGAAAAATTAGAGTAGAAATTAGTTGCATATGATAGTTATTATTCTTCTACTTTTTTAGATGTCTTTTCAGTACCTTAAAAGAATGGATTGGGTTATTTCTGTGGAGCTGAGACTGCGTATTGATCTGCAATCACATCACCCTGAACTAATATCACAGATTTTTTTTACAGGAGGCGATAACTGAGGTTATGCCTGAATTAAACTGATGGATAAAAACTTGATAAGAATTCCAGTCTCTGTATAGCAAATACCATCAGATCAAGGAAAGCAGTTTGTTCATTCACTGATTGTATCAGGTCATATTTAATATTGTGACATCCACAAGGTTATAGAGATACTACAGAATTGCAAGGTTGGGGCATTATTATTAGATTATTAAATGTTAGATTTTTCTTTAAGATTTTCACGAAGAAGGAAACATCTGTATAGGATATAATATGGTATGGCATATATTTTTGAGAGTTTTGATGATATTTTATATACATATACAGAGCACGTATATTTGCAAAAAATTTGGAATGACAAGCGGTATGTTTTATAAGAAAATGTACCACAGAATAGCTAGTTGATATTAATTCATTTTTTTTCTACTATTTAGTTCTAATTTGTTCCAATATTTTTCACTGAAAGATAAGAGAGATAAAAAGCAAGCAGATGCTAACTGTGTTGCTTAGGGTCTGATCCTGCACCGCTGAAGTCAATGGAAGCTTTGTCATTGACTTCAATAGGAGCAGGATTTGAACCTTATGCTCTCTCAGAACACCCAGGAACAAAAGCAATGGGCACTCTATCATCCTGAAAGGAAACTTTAACTTCATATCACATTTTGAGTCTGACTATGTCAGGTTTTTGCACATCAGTTTGTGACTGAATGTAATTTGAATTTTTTGTAAAGTGTACTAAAAATATGTTGGGGTTTTTTTCTCAAATGGATATCAGAACTCTTGCCTTTCCAGGTCTATCATAAAAGCTTTTTTTGAAAGAGATGTAATAATTCTTACTAAGAAACTAATTTTTTTCTAGTAAAGACTATGTGAATTTTACAATCGTTAGAAGTGAAAAAATGGGAAGGTACACTCTAGTGTAACTACACGAAGATAAAGTAAAGCTTCAGCTTCACAGAACCAGAGCTCCAAATTAGAAATGGTCTGATTAAGCTATGTATGTTAAATGTTTGGTGGCAACCTGCTTGGAGAAGCATGAGAGCCGAAGGGCTATTGACTTTCCTGTGCACTGAGCTATTGAAAAAGCAGGTTATGTCACCATGGTCTAATGTACACTACTCAAGAATAATTTCACCAGCTGCACAATAAAAAACTATGTACTTGAGGAAGAAAATGAGCAACATAAAGTACAATTCAGCCATGGAAAGGAGGGATTACTTTACTAATGTCACACAAAGGACTAGGAGCCCCTTTTTCTTTGAAAAACGTGGACCAGCTATCTCCTCAAATTTATGAGTTAAGCCAATTGTGTTCATAAAAACAGTGATGAAAAATTAATCCTGATCTTAAAAAGCAAGTATATGTGTTAACATCACACTGTCTATGACCAATCTCAGAAAGGTCTGTAAAATTAAAGAGCTCCACTTATGACACCTGCGGGGTGAATTTTCAGACCGTCATAAGTATGCCTGGCTTCTTCTTTCACTTCAGCCATAATTAGATTTTTTTTCTCATGGCCACAAGTTCTTTTCAACAGAGTAGAAACTCCTTGCATTTTGTTATACTCTTCGGGAACTTTAATACATAGTTCTGTGATGACCCAGCCAGTGTCAAAGACTTTCAAGATAGCTGCACTGCGAAGACAAGAAATGACTTGATATATTTACACTTGGTGATGCACATTCTAGAGCAGCTAATTAACTTATGTGCAAGGAAAATACAATTCCACAGACCTTTGATTTTCACAGCAGAACTACATCTCCAGATCTTCCTTTTACTGCTTCCTGTGAACTGTAGTATGGTAACTGGATGCAGGATATAAATAAGTGCTAGACATCATCAGTAGGAACTCTGAACTCAGTGTTGTTTGTTTGTTTCAGACCTTTTGAAGAATTCAAGTGCCATTGTCATTAGAACAAACAAAACCTTTTAAGTGCTCAGATGCTTTTTCAATGAGAAATGAACATCGCTGTTAAAAGGCACTATTGCAAGTGTATAAGAGCTACCAAATGTGAAATCCTAATTAAGGTTTAATGTAGTGAATTAAAAAAATCTCAGACTTTAACATCTCTATATAGTGAAGCATTTGATGACAGCATGGCATGGAGCCACCCTACTGTAATGATACCTGTGGAAATCTTTAGAAGAGAGAAGTTATCTTGTGGAAGGAGAGCTGAAGAAGTTTCTTCATTAAGTTTAAATGATGCTATGTAGAATTGTCCAGCAATTTAAGACAGCGTATTTCCAGTTTGCTTTTTTTATATGTAATTCTCTTTAGAAATAGAGATTGTGCTGCTTCTCTTTTGGAACACACTCATATTTTATTCAGCTACTTATTTTATATTTGTTGTGTGTGCCAGTAAGCCTCCTTTTTTAGAAGGAAAAACAGAGATTTGGCTAAATGGTGGAAAAATACAACTCTTCCTCTTCTGGCTCATGGCCTTCTGGCAGTTTAGGGAGTATTAATGTCCCAAGAATAAATGGTTCACCTCTGTCAGGAAAGGGTGAAGATAGACAAATTATGTGAAGAGCTGGGTATGATCTTTCTGATGCTATTGGGGTAATAAGAAAGGGAGACATCTTCCCTAATATAGCATTTCTGACTTACCCACTATGACAACCCATGGGTGTCAGCAGATTTTTCAGGTGCTGGAATAGTCTCCGTAATTAATAGTCTGGACAGTTTTTGCCAACTTTGACACGTTGCTGCCCTATGTAGTTTCTTCTCCTTTGTATGTGAGCCCCTGACTCCATAGGGCATATTCGTAACTAAACGGTTTTATCTACTACTCTTTAGTGTATGTATTGTTTTGTACAGTTAAGCATTTCTGTAGTCTTTCCCTGTAACAGTCAAAATATCTAATTGGTTCTATTTCTAGAGAAAACTCTCAGGGCAATTTACTGAGGAAGCATGGTTGAAGGCTGAAAATTGACAACAATAAAAGTGTTATCCCAAGTTCAATAGTTAATGTTAAGATAGGAGATGCTGATTATCTTTTTCTTTGCTTCGTTAGTGATGAATGGAAGCAAATTTGTTGCAGACAGCAATCTGGTGGAATGATGCAGAGCTATCTATGAAAACATCTGTACTAATCCACCAATGCTGTAAATTATAGCTACAAGCAAACGACATTGATCCAAGAGGATCATTAACAGCTTTAACCAACTGATCCAAGTAATAGGGTAAATGAGAGAACATTATCAAGATCTGATTTTTACAGCTGTCAACTACAATTGCTAAAACATGGTTACCACTTTCTCTCAACTTCAACCATTTTATGACTTAAATTTAGTGTATTCTATTGTGGTCAGCCAACAAGGATCAATTAAGTGGTAAAATACGCAGGAAAAAATTGCCCAGCGATCATGCACTCCATTTACCAGGAGGTCAGTCACAAAGGGAGAGATAATTGCTGCAAGCCAGCAAAATTAATCGGGGATGAGCCAGAAAGGATGATGTATGTTCTGTGACAAAGTACGTGACAGAGATGTACGTATAAACCTGTAGCTGCTTGCCTTGTTGAGGACACAAGGACGAGAGAAGGAGACATGTGAAAAACAATTAGCATGGCTTCAGAGTGAGCAGTTCTTAATTATCCATAACATGTAGACATCAGATAATTAGTGTCCCAATTTTTAACAATATTTGGTCATTAACTACAGTAGAATAAGAAAGATCAAGAACAGAGCCATTTGTCTGAGCTAAGTGTTACATAATGGTGTCTACATGTGAACATAATACAACTAAATCATGCTCATGGTAATGACACAGAAATCTTCTTACTGTGGGACCAACATAAATGTCCTAAATTTGAGCTTATAGCAAGCTGCTTTTTATGTTTCCATAAGGCAGTTTGTTTGTATTGGCAGCCTGCAAAATAAATCAGACTTTAGAGATAGCTGTAGTTTTAAACTCCCTGACTTGCTGCTCTTCATTTGTGCATTTAAATTTTCACAGCAAGTGTCATAAGTTGTATGACTCAGGCCATTTTAATATTAATGCTAATTAAGAAAAGGTCATTTCTAGCTCAATTTTCTAAACATCCAAGACTCTGTGAGCATGCTAAATGGACATCTCTTTGGAAAATTTTCCTTCAGCTCCTTTATCCTCTCAACTGTTTTTGACCATTTTTAACTATGTTTGACAGAGAGGTAGAAATCTTAAGATCTTACCTGAAGTCAACAGGCCAACAAAAATCTCATTCCTTACTGAATGAGCTAAATCATCTGTCAGACATAAGAGAATCCACATGTGCAGAAACACTGAAAATCTTAAGGAAATATATTCACAGAACTGCTCAAATTTTTCCAATATTAATGCAAGAAATCTTAGAAGTGCAAAGTGGGATGTTTCATATCTTACTTCCATCTTGTTTCTGCTATATAAGAAAAGGAGAGGGAGAGACAGATGTACACATGTACATGCTCACACACACGTACATGTAGCTGAATCTCCTTTTAATCACTCTTTCTTCTATCCTGTTAGTGTATTTTTCAGAATTTTTAAGACAGATCTCACCTCCTCTTAAGCAGGTTTAGGATTAGGGGTGAGGTCCTGTCGCTGTGATTCTTAGCTTTGCTGTGTATGAACCCTCCTAAACTCTTGCCTATGTTTCAATAGCTTGTACAAAATTATCCATTGAATCTGGTGTTATCTCTCACATGTATGTATTTGCAGCAGCAGACCCTTCAGTTTCTGTATCTGTCATCTCATGTCTGCAGATGGATCTATTTGCGATATCTCCTTTTGACCTTTTCTGTCTGTCTGTCACCTAAGCATTTCTTTTCTTTTTTGAGGATCTCATTTCCTAATGCATCATGGAGAGCTCGTATTTTTCCATAGCACCCAAGCTTCTATCAGGCAGTAGTGGCTGAGTCAGCAGACCAGATTCAGAGCTAGTAAACCCTGATGCTTATGTGGAGAAATGCCATTTATTTTGCTAAAGAGTCTATTTAAGTTCATACAGCCTCTAATCATGGCTGTGAAATGAGGAATTGGATGCTAATATTTCAGAGCCAATACTGTAATGATGTGTCTCTGTGGACCTCCTGTGGAATTATTCCAAATATTCCCCTGTGTAGCTGAGATCAAAATTTCACCCTTAGTTCTAATTTTTTGTATTGCAGCTTAACTGATAATGAAGAGGGAAAAGTGTCATTGCACTTTATATTGTGTAGAGTTAATCACATGAAGTATTTTAGGGCTAAATGTTCTGCTCTTTGATGTTGGCATTAAACATCAGCATTTAAATTTTTGGTGGATATTTACGTTGTTGTAGTCAGTGGAGATTGATAGGTTTCTTCAGGGAGTGATTTGGAACAGGAGCCAAGTTTAGGAATTGTGCATTGACTCGTCCTTAATTACAGAGGAAGCATTAGATTACCTTCCCTATTTAGCCACCTAAATTAACTGCCAAAAGTTGATGACTTGAATGCCCTCTTCCTTCCACCCCCCACATATGCAAATGTTAATTTCTGCCACAATGTTAACATTAAATATTTACATTATTTTATTTATTTTCAAGAAAATACTAAGCAAGCAAGCAAATTTAAAAATACTTTATTGTCTGTGGGATCTTAAAGCTCTAAAAAATAATTTGCTTTTCTTTTTAGTAATTCATGTTCTTAAGACTCTTTGAAGCTGTTTACCAAGGACTGAATTAACCAAGGTGCTTAGTGAGGATATTCATATACAGGTGTGTCCTAAAAATTGGGATATTTCACTTGATTGCTGTTTCTAGCTTTAATGTTAAAAATGTTTTAAAAGTGTAAAACACTTATTCTGTGCTTCATTTTCATTGAAATGCTAGCTGAGAGTCCCCATTAGGAGGGCAGCAGGTGCCTTATAGCTTATTTTGCCTACAATAATGCCGTGATGGCCACCCATCAGTGTTACACCCTTCTGTGTAAAAAATGAATTTGATCAGCCATGCAGTGGCACAGAACCATTACAGTCAGATAACCTTCAATGAGCAATAAGTAGGGAAAGTGAACTGCTTCACCAAACTCTTGGGAGCTGTTGCTCAGCATTTTCCCTAGCAGGTACCCCAGGCTCTCAGAGTATTGTCACATTCACAATGCTTTGGAGGGTAAATTCTGTACACCAAAGGGACTACCTTTCATACCTGTGCTGAGATGTTGGTGTTGGTCTCTCAGGCAGACATGTCCCATCCCATTTAGCAATCTATAGCTCTAAATCAATAGCTCAAACTCCACTGGGATACCAGCAGACAGAAACTAATGGGTGTTCCCTGTTTGCAACGCTATGCCTGCTCAAAAGGGATTAGGGTTCTTCCTCTGTTCCTGGCATGTCAGGGCTCATGCTTGCAAAATTAACTTCTTTATCTCTCAAAACAGTGTTCCCGTGTTGAGATTCCCATAATTATGCCCAACTAGCTAAGCATGCTAACAAAGTAACAGTATGGACAAGCATGTGTTCATACTCCATTCTCAACTCTAGCACCATTTACTTTACTAGATTAAGTTTACCAAGTCTCCTGAGGTATATTTATAGATCAGGAGGTCTATAAAATTTGACTTCTTGCAAAATATTGTAATGAGCTAATCTCAAAGTGATAAACCTATTCATAAAATCAGCACAGCTCCTTTTCTGGGGGAAATATCACAGCTGCCAGCTGCAGTGAAGTTAGTAAACTGGTGCCATGCCTCTATTGGTCACATGGTTGTATAAATTTCTGTGAATGTAGAACACTCCTGGGAACAGTCATAGCTTGTGTCATAAATGCTACTTTGAAAAAGAGTTATGCTTTCCATTGGACCCACAGAAAGGTTTGTAGTTCAGTTTGTAGTTCCTATTTTTTAAGTTTGAGTTACATTTCAATACTCACTTAAATTTTCCTTTCCTCTATTCACTATGAAGCCTAGGGAAGGTAAAAATATTCAGAAGATGCATAAAATAGGTTTGAAGCTATTGATAAAACACACAGGACTGTTGTTTCAAAATGTGAGAAGACCTGAAGTATCTTTTTGATAGAAGGAATTAAGTAAAGAATTTTAAAAAAATATTCTCTTACCTCCTTTTGCTCTGCTTCAAAGTCAGTGGTAAGTTTCTCTTTAACTCTCACAGGTATCTAAGCCATTTAAAATTACTAAGGACAAAAAGGGTGGCACAAAATTGCTTTCCATTGAACTACCTCTGAACAGTCAGTATTATTCAGTGTCACAACCTAGAGAGCTAGCACACATTAAAAAAACTACAAAACATAAAGAGAAGGTGGTAATTATTGACCTTTTTCATACATTGGACCTTTTTCATACATTTTTATAATCAGACGTTACATCTAATGTAAGGTTGTTTTGAAATTTTCTGTAAAAATCTGGGATCTGGGAAATGCTTACCCATGTAAATGCTCCATTTTCTTCAAGTAGGGAATAAATGCTTAGGAATTTGCATAAGCTAGCTGTAAAAAATTACTTGATCCTGTGGTTTTGGGGTTTTTTCTACATTCAGAAATGCATGTAGTGGAATGTTTTGAACTTAATCGGTGCATCTCAGGGGGAGCTTTGGTGTAAAAGGAGTGGATTTTGACCCATGTAGCTGTAGAAAATAAAAGTAAGTGATCTCCATTAGTGTGTATATCCCGCTGGGTAGTATCAGTTGCCCTTTTGTTATTGTAAGCTCTTTCTCTTACTTCTACCATTTAAATAAATATATTGAAGCCAAAGAGTTAATGACAAATTCAGGAAGTCTTGACTTAACGGTGATGAAGTGAGATGCGTTCTGTGCCATTCAATGTACACAATTTATAGCCCCGTTTGATTACCGCAGCATGTCCTCCGCCTGTAAGGATTGCACCCGGGGGACCAGTCGACTTATTAATTCATCACTTGCTGCCTTTCATGGTGCAATAGCCCTTTATGGCATACAAGCAGAGAGATCTGGAATCTGAAGGCTGCCGGCCGACTGGTTCCACTCTAGCTGCCCCTTTGTGTGCAGGCACAATGCTGGCAGCTTTTCCCTGGGCTCCTCTTTCTTGGCGGCCGCGTTACCCTCCTTTTGTCTTACGACAGGAGCAAGCAGCCATGGTTACAGGGACTTCCAGGGAGGAACGGCCTTCCACAAGTTAACCTGTAGCTTTTTTAAGTGCCTTTTGATTTATCTGTCACCTGATCCATCAGCAATGAATAATTTTCATGGAAGGTGCACTTTAATTACCTTCCCATTTGACTAGCATTATCATGCCCTATCTAGGTAATTAATCTCACAAAGTATCCAATTTCAGTCTTTATTGCTGGCAGGCAGGCCTTCTGAATTATATGTGCTTGAATGGGCATTGGGTCTGTTGTTAAACCAAATAGGCCATGAAACAAATTTTGGGTCCTTTCTTTTTTTCTGTCTTTTTTTTTTTCCCCTTTGCTTAATGGGTTCATACAGATGTTGTGGTCTAGTTGCTTTTGTTGACATAGCTGAGATTTGCATAATGTAAAGCAGGAAAGGGCAATGGTAGAAAATGGTGGCTGATAAAAAAATAATTAAAAGCACACATCATAAAAGTCAGTCTCTGAAGAAATAGTTACCAGGTTGTGAAACTAGGAATCAAAAATAATCAGTTTTTTGCTCTTGAATAATGTATAACTCTCACAGTATGAGTTGTGTATGCCAGAGTTACTTTGTAGAGCTGGTGCATTCACAGGGTAAATTAGAAGTCCCTCTCCCAATATCAGATTAGGGATTTTGAATTGTGTTCAGATTTGTGTTTTGTTGCTCTGTGGGTAAAAGATAGACCTTTAAAAAATGTACTGTTAAAACAGAAGATTAAATAGCAATGGCAATAAATGGCAATAAATTTGTAGGTGAAGTTATTCTTTTTCCTTGTGCCTCTCTCGTTAAAAAATGGTATTTGGGAAACTGAAAAAAAATTGCCTCAGGGGTTAAAAATAAATAATTGCATGGTGCAAATCTTTCATTTGGTTGCCTACAGTTTAGACACACTGAGTATTTTGGAAATTCCTTTCTAATTTTTTTGAGAGTGTTTTTTTCCTTCTGTTTCCTCTCAGTTTCTTTCCCATTCCCTAAAAAAAAAAGAATGTTATTTTTTTCAAAGGTTTTGACAGAAAAAAACTTCAGATGCAGCTGAGAATTCCTTGAGAATTTTTGCAAGTCCACTTCCTGGAAATAAATATACTCACTTTATCACTGAAGCTGATTAAGTAGTGTGTTAGTTAAGTTTCATGTTTTAAGTATAGGACAGAATTGTTGGATTAGATAAAAAAAACTTGAAACAATTAATAAAATATGAGGATGTGTGAAGGAAATCATGAAATCTTAAAATCATAGGATTTTTCTTCGTTATTATAATTTTTAAGTTAGACAAAGCAAGCTGTATGATGCTGAAAACTAAAAGCCCTTGAAAGAAGCAGACAGTTTTACAAAGGCAGAATTGAACTTGTAACACAGTTTTTTTCTTAACAGGACTTCTTAAATATCATAATTTTATTATGTGACAGAAGATTATTTTCTTATCTAGTGGAGGTACAATTTTTTTTTTAAATCAAAAGTTCTCCATACACAAGAAAATTTTGTATAATTGTGGTTTATGCTTAGAATTATTTTAAGGAAAAAATCTGAAAATATTTAAGTGGATGTAAAGTGGAGACAACTGTGTTTAACCATGTAACTCTCGCTTCTACCACTTTGAACTTCAGAAAATTGGAACAATAGACAGCATGGAGATTGATACTGGAATGCAGAATCTTTCAACTTTAGGTCACCAGTTCAAATTCAGTAAACCAGTGACCAAAAATTGTTACCATATGAAAGTTGTTTGTGAACTGTGTGGAATTTAAATTATGATCTCAGTTCATTTTCTTCTTCATAAACTTCATCATAAGCAAGACTTTTGGCAGTCACTCAAAAGAGACGGTAAGATTAAAGGAGCGTGACCCAGTAAACTTTTCACTCCTGGTCATGATCCCTTCAGGTGAGCATAGTGGCTGGAGAGTTTTAGGTTGCTGATGTGAACTGTACTTTTTCTTTGCATAAAGACAAAACTATCGTTAGTTTTTTTTCTTTAAATAGCGTGTTTTAATTAATTTGTATCTTCAGAGGCAGATACTGACCCAGTGTTTTAGACTGCAAGTCTCATGGGTGCTCTTGTAGCTTGAATTACATTCAAACCGAAACCATTTGTTGAATATAAAGAGAAAACAATTGACTGCCTTTTCTTTTTAAGCAGCTTTACCAAATGATAAGCAGAGCTCTTCAGTGTGCCAGGAAAGAACATATTTTGGTAGTTACCAAATGGCTTCCGCCATATATTCAGACATATATTGCGAGTATAGTAGCTCTTTTCAGTCACAGGAATATAAAGAGCCTTGGAAAAAACCTTTAAAGGACTTGAATAAAGTATGGTCATTTGCAGAGCATGAAGGATCTTTTCCAGCTGCCAAGCTGCTGAGCTTTAGCTTTGCTGCTGACTTCCAAGAGATATGTAATATTTGATCTGAAAGTATATGTGTTCCCAAGCTTCACAGCTGGTGTTGAGACAAGATACAGGGGGCTTAATTAAGCTCTCTTAAAGTATGTTGCTTTAACAGCTTTCTTCAGAATGGTGATAGAGCAAAAACCATGCAAAAATAGCCCTTTTGAAAGGTCATTTAAGGTACTGTACAACAGCTCTTGTCTGTTAAGAAGAGAATGGTCTACTGGTTCGAGAACTGGACTGCAGCTCTTGAGATCCGTGATAAATTACATAGTCATTCCCATAGGCATCTTGTGTTACTTTGGATAAATGACTTAATCTCTCCATGACACTGTTCTTCACAAGAAGAATAAGGATAATAGAACTTCTTTGCATCAAAGAAGCATTGTGAGGAAAAATCCATTAATGACTGTGAGGCGTTCAGATACTGTTTTGCTAGTGGCTTTATAAATACGAAGATAGGTTAAAGTTACCTATCTTCCATGATTTGGGTTTTTGGGGGTTTTATCCTGTTCTTTTTAAAATGTAAAATAGAATTAAGGCCTTGTTTTCATGTTAATCTAGAAGTATTGGTGTTCTTTGTTCAGGAATGGCCAAACTCTTTTTGGCTGTAATTCTTCTAAGACTCCTTCAACAGACTTTTTCACCCCTCTATATCTAAGTCCTTCAACATTTTAAAGAGAGATTTTAAACAGAACTAGTCCAGTGTATTACCAGCTTTTTTGAGAAAGCTTGGGTCTCCTGCTACTCTGCTGGATGCACTGGGTAGCTGCCAGTGTCGCATACAAAAGAAACAAATCTCACCAGGAATCTTGAAGCTTTCAGACAGTGGGCAGGTAGCAGAGTAAACCCTTAAGGATATTTTAATAATACATTTGCTTATTAAAAAAATTCCTGAGATTGTGACCTTTCTGAAATAGTTCGTTCTTTCTAGAACTTTGCTTTTAATCACAAATAATTGTGAGTTTTCTTGGCAACCTGACCCTTGTGAATCTTTCTGCAGTGTTCTAGGTAAGTCTTCCATGGGATAAAAGCAGGTCTTTAGTATGGCAGTTTTTAAACTGTAACACTAATGCATTCCTTCATTCCCTAATTGCACCTGGGAAGATCTGGACCTTGCAGCAGGTAAAAGCTGTTCACCCAGTACTCTAAAATAGCAAGATTGGTCACATTAAACTGTGTTTTCATGGCTCATGCTTTTTCTCACCCCACTACTCCAAATGAGAGGAATAATTTTATGGAGACAGCACCATTGCTCTTGTATCTTTCATGTGGAAAGATCTTAGGTTTGTTTTATATTGGAACTGTTACAAAGCTTAGGTGTCACCTTTCTGCCACATTTCAACATCATTAAAGCTCAAGAAGTTGTTCGGACATATGGGCATAAGTTTTTTTTAGCGTCTATTCCAATGGCTGCAGGGCAGGCAATTTTAAACCTGATTGTCTCCAAGATTACACAAAAGTAGGTGTAAAGAACAGCAGAGATCCCTAAACTTTGGGGATCAATTTTGTTATTTTTGTTTTTATTTGAAATATTGTTAAAGTCATGTATAGTCAGCAAATCCAAAGCACTAATATTAGGAGGTTATCACAGAGTAAATTTTAGGTACAAGCACAGAGGACAATTTCCCACATCTCCAGCTGATGGTGAGCAAAGGCAGAACCATCAAGCCTTGGCCTCCTGGTTCCTCCTTCAACACATTCTCAAAGCCACCATTCTTCGTCATGCGTTTGCAGTGTGAAGCTGTGATTGTTTTGCCACCTTCTTGCTCTGCATTGCATTTTGTTGGCTCAGCCATACGGGGAAGAAAGAAACTCAAATGCTCAGCTGAAGCTTTGGGACTTCTACCTTTTTGAATCCTGTGATCAAAGAACTCCGATCCAGTGGTATATTCCCCTCTTCTGGCCATGCACAACAATTTTGCTTTTCTTAATGATCAACTAGGGGAAACAGGGATCTTCTGAAAGCTGTTGCTTTATTAATCTTGATTTTGAAAACTTTGGGTAAAAGACTGAAGGGAAGGTAAAATGCATGTTGCTGAAGGAAAAAATCAACTTAAAAACCTTTTCTAAAGCATTCTCTAGATTCTTGTTGAAGTAATGTTTTGCATTTGAACAATGGGCTAATAACATTCATAATATAGCTGGGTTTGTAGAGGTACAATCCCAAAAATGTATTAAGGGTTGATAAAGCTCTTTAATCCCTTGTCTACATTTCAGGGTATTGTAGACAACTGGTCATTGTCCTGTCACCATGGGAATAGGGAGTCCTTGCACGTATCTGTTCTAACCTGAAGTTTCACATGTTTTTCTAGTTCTCTTTTCTTTCCCTTCTTTCTTATGTCAGTGACAGCATTGTTTTGTGAAATATCAGTGCATCACCAGTGTTTCTGGAATTTTACAATTACTAAAGTCATGAATTTCGCTCAGAAGGTGAAACATCACAGTCCACTAATTCCAAAGGTTTTCAGAACAGCAGTTATACAACTGTTACAGCAGTTGTAAATGAGAGCTTTTCCTGACATCCCTATCAATTAATATGGTTCATGTTCTTGTAAAAAAATTAGGATTTATATGAAATAAAGAGTTATATCATCCTCATGGTTTTTGAAACACAGAGAGTAGAATTTAGCAGTCCACTAAATGCCACATTTTCTGAAATTTTCACTACAGTAGTGAGAAAAGTCATTATTCTTTAAAAAGAAGACAGGAGTTGTGGCCTCTTTATCTTTTCCTGTGCAGCACAAAAATGTATTCAGTTTAATGGAATGCCATTATGCACTCCTAAACTGTCAGATTTCTAAATATGAGCCATACATCATGACAGTGCAGAACAATGTATTTTGTAGCAAAGCAGTTCTATTAGAGAAGGTGAAAATATGTTAATCCTACCTTGATCATCAGGGACCCATATGAATTTGCATTGTTCTGTTAACCTTGAAATGAGTAGGTGATATAATTTTTTAATTTTTTTAAGAAAAATCTGTTCAACTACAAACAATATTTTTCTTTGACAATATTATTAATGACTTCATAGACATCAGTAATTATTATTTGCACATATGTGAAATATTAAAAATCTCAGAGAAGCTTGTGGTACATATTATTATTTCTTTTTTTGCCCAAGAGAATTCTCTAAGGATTTTCATTTTTGTTGCTTGTAACTTGCATCCATTTTGAGTTAGAATATTAATTTTTTATTGTATTCTATAGCTCTCAGTTTCTGTTGCCTACAGATTGCACTGAAATGCAGGCCAGTGTTGGAAAATCTGGCCACAGATCTGTTACACAGATTTATAGATTATTGCATTGAATTGTCTCAAATTTTGTACTAGGAACAGGTGAAAATGTGTTTCTAAAATACATTTTAACCTTTCAGGAAATTAACCTTTTGGATGATCAACACTAATTGTATTATTAAATTCATTATGGGGGAGGGACATGAAAGGAAAAAAGAAAAGTAGTAATGTAAGATGATTGCAAGTGTTACAGAGGGTAAAATGATTAATTTTTTTGTTGGAGTTTATAAATTAAAATACAGCCAGTCAGATCTAATACTGCAAAACATAAGAGTAGTTAGATTTTGGTAACTAGTTATGAATTAAAAGAAATCCATTCACATATCCTCATCACATGAGACATCTTGAGGAATCTTATTTGGTTTTTTTTTGTTTGTTTTTGTCATGAACATACATATAACAGAAAAACTGAAGATATATATGGCTGTGGTACAGATTTAATAAAGTGTGATATCTGCAGAGATTAACTGTGATGAAAAATGAAACAGATGAGGCTTAGACTCCTATAAGAGTTGAAAGCAAATTCTTCACTTTTGTGACATTAGGTGCTGTATTGTTGTTATTGCTTTCTTGTCTTCAACTGATCTTAAAAAAATAAAAAAAACAGTCTGAAAGCAGGAGGTTGGTAATGGCTGTATGATTAATGACAATGAACTGCAGATCAATCTTTAAAAATAGTCATGAAACCATCTATACATTAGATTTAGTTCAAAAAAAAGAGATTTTGTTTCTTTTTAACAAGTGTGAAGTAATTTATATTTTAGAGTTTGACAAATTTATTTCCTTCTGAAAAGTCCAAGAGTGACCACTTGTAAAACATAACTTGTTCTTCAGTTTGAGTTCAACATGGACTTCATCAGAGCTGACCCTTTTTTTATTGCATCTGCACTGTGATCATCTCTGTAAGCATGGAGAAACAGGTAGTTTAACACTACATTAAGGAGTGATAATTAGCTCAGTTTCACAGTTGAAAAAGAAACAAAGTGCTTGAAAGAGCCTTCATGCTGAATCCTGCATTAGTACTCAGGACTCAAATGTGAAGGAGGGAAGAGAACAGTTTCCTCTTACTCTCATGTTTGGTTCCAAAGATCTCATGTAAAGGAAATGATGGAGTAGTGTGGTTTTGAGCACAGAGGAGAGCCGGAATAGTTTATCAGTAGCCCCTTATTAGGAGAGATCAAGAAGAGTATGAAATCTAACCCTCTGCTTCTAGAAAGTCAGGTGACTCAGAAGAAGCTTTCAGGAGAAACATGCTGGAAGAAAAGCTGTTGGACCCGCTTAGCTGAAAACATAGCTCCTTTCGTCTGCCTTTAATTTGGCTCTGGAGTATATGTGGGTTGGAGAGCCAGAAAACCTATCCTGAGGTGAGTGTGCCAGTGTTCATGATTTTTTTTAGAGAAAATAACTGGCTAAGCCTTGTGTTAAAATGGGGTGCTGTGACTCAGGAATGCTGTTCCAGCACTATACCATAACCTGTGAAATGGGAGAGTCAGGGCCCTTCTTTAACTGTTGCTTTTACTGTGCTCCTTCCATGTCTTTAGGAATGTCCTTATTTTTAGTCCACAGAGCCATGTTTATGTGTAGTGCCTAATTTTCTTCTTCTCCCACTGCCTTTATTTCACATGATATTCAATAGGAATCACAGAGAGAGAGAGTCCTCACTGCCTCAGATTTCACTACTATTCAGAAATACACTGGCATGGAATGTTGGGAAAAAGTCAGGAATGAAATGCCAACTTAATGAAATGACTAGTACAGATGTGAAAACAAATGGTTGACTTTGTAACATGAGATATTTATGCTGGAAATTTTAACTTTGGCCATCAGACCAGTGAGATTCTGGAACAGCCTTTTGATGGAAGTAGTGGGAGACATAATCTGATTTTAAGATGGAGTGCGGACATTCTTTTGGAAGGAATGACATCATGTGGTTGCCTGAGATGGTAGGTGACTGGACACAGTGATCCCAAAGTACCCTTCCACTCATACCTTCTTAATTAGGAAAATGTATTTTGTTATGTTCTTTGGTTTCTCAGAAATATTTCACCTGTAATTTGATGATGGTATTTTTTCTTTTGCTTAAGAGAGGTTGGACATAGAAAAGAAAAAAATTGTTCAGATTGCACAAGTCTGGTAATTGATATGTGAACTGGAGATGATGAAATACCTGTTTGTAGGGTAGAGAAACAAGGAGGACACTGTTCACACTGAAATGGCTGGAAGGGATGTATAAACAATTTTGGCACTTTGTATATCTTTTTTAATATCGATGTCAAGACTGATAATGCATAGAGTAAGTGTTGTTTCATTCAATAGTATAAATTTAGAAGGCGAGCAAAGACTTATCCCCAGTTTGTTTACTTTTAAATGAACATTGCATTTGTTAACGTTTTAGAACCTGTAAGTTCTGCATCATTGGTGCTAAAAATACATTTGACTGTATTCTGACTTCACCATTTTTTCATCAAAACACTTCTTTGCAATTTGTGGGAGGAGAAATCATGTTGTAATCACTATAAGGAGTACCTGGAAATACTACTTTACATTGGTACTACAGTTAAACGAGTTCGAATTAGGTTTTTTTTCATGGTATGCCATCAGTGGTTCAAACCCAGAAGGCAAATTTATGATCCTTAGTAGTAACTGGTCTTATAATGCATTTTAAACAAGTTTTGCCTTTGTGTTGCACAAAAACTAGATGCTAAAAGATTTTTCTGCTACAGATAATGATAGTATAGTCTTATGTAGTGTCTAAGTTCAAGGGACTCTTTGGAAGTTTGTGTTTATCCTGGCTTTGTTAATGTTAAAACTTCTGCTCTCATATCCTGTGCTGCTAATGACTCAGCACCTTCCTGGAGGTGAAACAAGAAGATGCCAGTCATAATCAAGGTGTGAAAATGAAGTTTGGAATCATATTATCAGGAGGTGCTTTGCAATGGGTCATTAACTCGCTCTATGGCATGAAACCCCTGGAGGAGGGTCTCTAAGATTACAGATTGGAAGTAATGACATAATTGCCTGATTATGTAGAAATATGACCAAGGTTTTAAAATGTGGTTTCTCTGAATGCTTTGGGTGCTGAATGACCACTGATTAATGCCCATAGTCTGATTTTCAGCAGTGATTATTGTGAGGAGCTGTTTCTGTCAAAGGGTCAGGAAAGAAATTGTGGTGATAGGACCCAAGTTCATGTAGCACCAAGTCGCTCAGTCAGGCTTCAGGGACGCTACAAAGCAGACACCTACCAGACTTCTTGTCAAAATTATTTTACTGCATAACTGAAGTGCCAATGGACTTGTAGGCAATTAGCATCTCTGAAAATCATGATGTGAGTTACAAAAAACAAGTAATTGAAAATTAGAGGCTACTTCCAGAGATTTGGGCACTGTCATGAATTGCTTATATACATTCTTGTTTATTATTATGTATCATTACTTGAAGCTTAGATAGAAAGGAAAATGGATTTCTTCATTGCTGATCATGGTTAATTTATCAAAAAAGTAGAGTTCTGAAAGGAATTGCTTTTTAAAACATTGTGGGTTTTCAATCCATTTTTCTTCCTTTAACAAATTGATCTGTCATTCTTGAAAGATCAGCAAAATCCCACAAAGACATAGTAGATTTTGTATAGCTTTGAACATCATGAAATTGATTCTTTTATATATGTGAGTGTGTACATTCATATGGGGTTTAATAACCTTCATTCATATATGTACCACTCTTGTTTAAATATGAAGTAACAACCTAGAAATTTTCCAGTATGCATTCTCCAGTGTTTAGTGTTGTTACTTTGTCTGTTAGTCAGTTGGCAATGTTAAATTACACAAGTATTTGACTCATGGTCACTGTAGCTATGCTTCTTTAAACTGTTTCTTTTCACCTATCATACTGAGTTATAATAGGGAGTATTATTACTTGAAATGGATACCTGCAGTGTGAATCCAAATGTTGAAAGAAGTGCTAAGGGTGATTCAGAAGATAGTTCTTTCTCACTGTATTATGCCGAACCCATTGTCCCTTGTGGGAAAAAAGAATTTTGCAATTGGATTTGTTGCCTTTCAAATGAACTAAAACCCCTGAAGTCCTGTCAGCTGTAGACTTGACACAATTTTCAAGAGGAGAGGCGTTAACCTCAGTGTCCTAAGCAAATTCCAGTTTGAATAATTATGTCTCACATCCATGTTGCTCCCCCTGTAGCTTCAGTTGGATTAGCTATTCATTTCCTGTCCCAAATCTTTGTGTAGTATTTCCATGTGCTCTATAACAGTTTCCACATTTCACCCTAGAGCAAACTGTAATCGTCTTTCTTTGTCTGTCCCCATATACAGACACAGAATAATTGTGAAACTCTTTGCAGGCTCATAGAGAAGCTAGCCAAAGGCCAACTGCATTAACTAAATTAAGATAAAATTCTAGATCCAGGACAATCTGAATTTAAAGCAGGACTTGAAATGGTTTTAGTGGCATGTGTAATCTGTTCCTGTCAGTGGAGACAGTACAGACATCTATTCTCATCACTTTAGACCTATCTGAATCATTTAACACAGTTGATCATGAGATAGTACTTTCTTGCTTGAGAGAGGTAGCAGGATCCAAAGTAATGCACTAAAATGGTTGGCATTACTCCCAGACAAACACATCCAACCAGCAGTCAGGGCAAACCGCCTTTCTGTTCTTCATTCCGGTGTCTTTCAAGAATCAATTTTATTGCTAACTCTTTTTGGCATCTATATTCAGCTGCTGTGTGAACAGGTCAGATAGTATGCTTGAGAAATATGCAGATCACATACATTTCCTTTTGTCATTTGAGGCCTGTAACCATTCCAGTTTCACTGTAGTGGCAACTGATTGCAAAAACCAGCACAGAAATAAAGAATAGTTGTTTGAAACTGAACCTAAATGAGGCAGACAGAAGTAAGTGACAAGTCAGTGAGATTCCAGGCCCGGTGTAGGAGCTTCTGGTGAAAGTTATATATTGTTTTTTCATCGGTGCATTCCATAATTTAGAAGTACTTCTGTATTCTATGTTGACACAAAAGCTGCTACTTAGTGGCATCTGATAAATAAAACTCCATCTTCCCTCTTTGGTTAAGAGAGTTGACCTCATCCTGCTGGATGCTGCACTGTCTGCAGTTATTTCTTGTATTTCTTCTTCTCCCTTGGATGATAGGAGCACAGTATACCTGAGCATAAAGCTCTTACTGGCTAGGGAAAGTTATCTAGTACAAAAGGTTGCAGCAGCTCAGACCACCAGGAGCACATGAGACTGCCTTACAACGGCTTTTCAGAGAATTAGGCTTAACTGCAGTCTCCACTCTTATCTTCAAGACTCTCTGGCCTGGGCCCAGATATCTAAAAGGCTATCTCAAGCCTCGGTGCTTGATAGTTTCACTGCTGGAAGTTCTTCACTAGATTTCTTCACAGAAAATATAAGGCTTATCTGTAGGAGAGAGCATACAGCAGTACAGTTTGCATCAAAGTCTCTGAGTTAATTCCCAAGGAATCTGATGACTATCGAAGTATTGCTTTATTTCTCTGTGTGATGCAAATTTCTTGGACTTGCTTCTATCTTGATAGTTGCACAGAAACAGCCATAAGCAGAAAAAAAAGGCACTTTGAAGCTGAGGTGTTCAGTTACTCATTCCTTTCCTCCTTGAGAAAGGATGAGGAGTATATATTATATTTATATGCTTCCATGTTTGTAAATATCCCTGGCTTTATAAACTAGTAGAGCTCAAAGAATTCCAGTGAATATAGGCCAAATTATAAAAAAATTACTGTATAGATGGGAAATCATTATTACAAGATCTTGCTGTATCATAGGCTTTATTTCTAAAGAAGCTCCTTGATTAGTTTTTGTTCTAAGTCACATAGATAATAGCACAATATCAACACCAAAGTTAAATACTAAAGTAATGAAATAAATGTTACGATTTTATTTTTTTAATATTATTTCTTACTGTTAGCCAGTAGGCAGAGACGCTGGCTACTAAACAGTAGAAAACCCAATTTATTTGTGTACAATTCTGGATATTGATCTTGGATTTAAAATTCTTCATAATTTTTTGTTTTGTTTTGTTTCACAAAAACGTGTTACTTCATTATTCTTTGACTGCTGCTAGTAGTACTTCTTTTGGAGAAATTGAAACTACAGAAGGTAGTAAAGCGGTTTATGTATATGTGCCTGTGCACGTAACTTTGTAATTCTTGGTTTATTTCTGGCACTCATGTCTCTCACAATTAGTTTTATTACTGAGATTTTTTGTAATGTTTCTTGAGTCAAAAATGTGAAAGGAAAGAAAGATAGTTATTTTTCACAGTTTAATTGTATTAACTTGTTAGACACAGCAGCAGTAAATACTAGATTGCCATGTGTAATCTCTAGTAAGAGCTGTTAGGTGATTAATTTAGTTGATAGATACTTTATCCACGGACACATTTGTATTCCTGAAGATAGACAAGTCATTGCTAAGTGAAACAGAAAAAATAATATGTACAAACATACATCCTTATGCAGAATCTGGATACTTTTCTCGTGACTGTTTTAATTTGTGATTTTTTTAATTTTACCAGCTGGACAAATTTCTGGCTTTCCTATGTACTAGTCTTTGGTAGTAAGAATCAACTCAGACCAAAATCATGAGAAAGCTGTATCAAAAAAGCTCAGAAGTCTCTGATGTGATGTCTAAGCTGTTAATTGCTTGCCACATTTACTTAAAGCACATTCCTGGGTGACGTTTTTTTTAATTAGTAGAAATTATTAGATGTAGCAGGATTTTTTTTTGTTTGTTTGTTTCTGTAAGGAATATATGTAACAGAAAAGAAGAAGGTGTAATATCAAAAATAAAATTTAATTTTCTAGAACAGAAATGTATTCAGTTGTGAGTACTTTGCAACTAAATGGGCCTGATGTCCCTTTAGCATGAAAATTTTTGCATTACTCCATTCACTTCAATAAAATTACTCTTGGGCTTTCAACAAAAATTAAGAGAAGCACTGTACCTTTTCATTCTTCTTGGGTTTCCACTAGGATTTCTTTGAATTTGAAACCACAGTCTATTAATTGATTTATTTTACTGTTTTCTGACTTCTTATGTTACTACAACTGTTTAAAAGCCTTAACTGGGATGGGGAGTTGTTCTGGTTTGCCTTTAAGATGACACTGTACAAACTAGCTGATGGACTGAATCAGCCGGTCTTTCCAGTTAAATAGACTTGTATCCATTATTTTCAAACTGTTCCTGAAGGTGTAATATTACCTCAGGACTCTGCCATGTGCAGCTGAGAACTCTCAGAAGGAGCAGTGTACAGGCCCTAGCAGGTATAGCAGGAAGCACATACTTGAGCTGCTTGTGGCTAGGGTTATTCTTCTCCTCCAGCTCTGCCATTGTGCTGTCCATGTTTCACAACAGCACCTCAGGCTTTCATGGTGACAAACTGGACTGCCCCACACCTTCTGTCGGGTTCCCAGGGGAGGAGTGGAAAGTGATAAGCACTGGTTTCATGCAAGACAAACCTTGTTCCTATTTCAGACTTGGTACACGATATTGCTTATTGCGTTAGCACAGTGGCAGGTGCTGTTCCTGGTGCCTTCTCATTACCACATGAACTTTCTAACATGATTTTGACAGTTCAAGCAGGAGCCATGTTCACAGTGTTTCTTTTCCATTTCTTGAGGACTATTATTTCTTTGCTTAAGAAGATCTGACTGTTCAAATGCAAGAAGAGTTTAACAGATCCAGACCTAGATCTCTGCCTGATACAAAGGGATATACACAGCTATGACTTGAGAGTATGCTGTAGAGATGGAAGTCAGTGCAGACTGGTAGCACATCCAGGATTCTGGTAGGATGTTGTCTGCACTGATCCTACAGGTATTCCTCCTCACAAAAGAAAAGGGGCATCTTTTGTTTTCATGAAAGGCTCTGAAAAACTACGGCTGTCATCCCAATGTACTGAAGTGACAATTGCCACTCTGGGTTTGCAAAGCAGTGCTTTGGGAACAGGCTGACAAAGACACCAGCCTTGCCTGCCTCCAGGCTGGGGCACAGGGACAGGGAGCTATTTATAGCTGCTGCTGCACATTGGTCAGGTCACGCAGTCACGGAGGCATTTGCAAGGGCTCTGCAGAAGGCAGTGTGAAGGTTTATCGGCTCTGAATTTACATTTTATTTAACTGTGCTTTTTGCACCAAATTCGTTCCATTGGATTTTGTGGGTTTGAGGCAGACTATAGATAGATGGTTGTGTTTCTTCTAAATATATTCATCAGAGGAAATAGAAAAGTGAAGGGCCACCTGGAGTTAAGATTTTAATATTTCAGTTGTTACAAACCAACTCCAAAAACAATATTTTCTTTCCCCGGCAGATTTGGTGTGAAAATGTTTAGTTGAGCAGATGGAGCCACAGCTGGTAGTGTACATGTTTATCGGGATAGTTGGCATTTAGCGGCATCCAAAACTGATGTCAGACTTGAAGATGCTAAAAAGCGGGAATAGCTGGAAGTGGAGGGAGTGCTTCATCAGATCATCTAGCAGCAAATTTCTTTAATTTTTATTATTTTGGCCTTGTAAGAATAATTTTAATCCAGCAGGAAGTTAAAGGTTTAAAAATAAATCTAAAAAAAATATGTAAAAACAGGTAAACATTTGCTGTTACTATGCTTTAATAAATAGCCTGAGGAGTGCAGAACTTAACCCAGAACGTATTGATGTTTAAGGCCTAGTTAGCAAATAACACGCATCTGCTGATGTTTAATTACCATGTATGCTTTTCTGGCAGATTTCAGAATCTCTATAGTTCATATTTACCAATGTAGTCTCTTGTTTCACACATGAGAACATTCAGCTGGAGGTTTGAGAGAGGAGAGGGCATATGAATGATAGTGAGGAACCAAGATGAAACAGATATGTGTAGACACTAATGATTTTACAGTTGTGCCTAATGCACACAATGAGATTTGATGTCCCGTTGTGCCAGGCACTATGCAAACAGTGGGAGAGAGTCCCACTGCCAGGGAGTCTTAAAGGAAGAAGATGGATTCAGAGACAAAAATCTTCATTTCAAACAAGCATTTCAGATTAAATCTCCTTAGAACAAGCTTAATATGAATGATGGGCAGAAGTATACTCTTTCTGTGGTCCTAGCCATGCAGCAGTCTTACCACGGGGTGGGATGTTATTTTTTTTAGGTTAATAATATGGCATACGTTTATACCAGGGATTAATTTGACTAAAATGTTATTTCTAGAATTACATTTTTTAAAGCATAAAAAGTTTTATAATTATTTTTTTCTTCACCCTATTATTACTTTTCCCAGTACAATTGTTCTTTCTGTGCAAGTTTTTCACAGTTTCCAAGGATGCACCTTGGACTGTGAAGAAAAGTGAAACATGTTTCTTTCTTTTCCATAATACACAAAATTTGATAGCACTGGCATGGCAGAGATCTGTTCCAGTGCCATTCCTATGCAAATGGGGTAACATACAGGGAAGTGAGTTTTATTCATGCACATGACTATCCTGTAGGCAAGAATTTTTGCCTCATTTTTGGCATGTGATATTCTGAAGCAGACTCCTTTGTTTGTTGTCATTGCACAGGTAGCAGAGAAAAGTATCTCTCCAGACATATAAAATGGCTGCATTATAAATGACAGTCTAAGGGGAACCAAACTGCTTTGCTAGATGACCAGTGATGCCTGTCACCTCTGCTGGTGGGTTGTGAATGTACAGTGTACTGAAATGTAATGGTGCCTTCAATAACAAAATAACAGCATGTTGGCATTGTGCAAACTCTGAGCAATTCTACTTACCTTAGGGCATCCTTGGAGTTTGCTGTAATACAGAAAGCCCCCCCACCCTCAGCTGTCATCTCCGGGGGACCGTTCCAATTTCCATCATAATCCGGCCTGGGAAACATGAAAAAGTGGCAGAAAGGCATCCTAATACTGCATTTCACTGAACTAGGCTTGCTGAAAATATAAGCTAGTACAGAATTCAAGTGCCAGGTTTCTTTCTTGTAGGAAAGTTGCATAAGAAAATTATTATGTAGCAGCATTTAAAGATGTTTCAATCATAGACTGCACCTGTAAATAAAAGATATACAAACATTCAAATTGTTGATGTCCCTTTTTAAAGCAGGGCCGTGTCCATTTTTTAAAGCACATATGTGTTTATGCACGCCCGTGCACTCCCTGACGGCGGGGCAGTGGCATAATTATGCAAACTTAATGATGGTGAAACAACAGCATGAGAGATAAAGAGCCGTGATGTTGTATAAGGGAGTAGGTTTGTTACACACGTATTTACCTCATTCTAATTCCACAGGACAGAAAATACAGTTTCTTAGATTTTTTTGGGGACCTATGAGGCAGTAAGTTTATTCTCATCTCACCTTTTAGTTTTTTAATGGTGTCTCAGGGCTTTACTAATTGTGTTGGACCGTACTGCCTCCAGAGCATTAAGTTCTATTACCACGAGTATAGAAGTTTTGGTCAAAAAATATTTTTACACTGGTATTTATGCAGTTTAGTATATTACAGATAAACCGGATAACCTGAGAGGATATTCCACATGTTTCCTTTTTATTGTTCTTTAATTTGAGCTCTATGTTGATTTTTCAAGAATATGTAGCCATTTTATCACTTAATTATGAAAATTATATTCCATGACATCTAATTATAATGAAAATCTAGGGGATACGTTCTTACTTTGTGTAATGAACTTTAACGAAAATGCTTTGTACATTAATGGCTGCACTCCTTTTGAAAAACCTAATATAACTGTTCTTCCCCAGGATATAGCAAAGAAATATAAAGCTCATCTTTTGGAACTCCTTTTTCAGTGGAGAAATCGATAACATACGTACACTTTCTCTAAAATTAACATATAATTTTACTAAAATTTCACTACATTAAAACCACATTTGGTCTTAAATTCTAGTGAAAGCCAGAATTTAATAAATAAATATTTTTCAGGGCAGGTGTGAAATGAAGGGAATTGTCTGACTTCAGCTGCATTTCTTTATTTTCATGGCATACATAAAACTAAAATTTAGCAGGTAGACTTTGCACTAAATCCAGGTACAGTTTTCACCAACAACTGGTGGTGCATATTAAAGTATAAGTAGATAAGATAAGTATGGATATGTGGCTTCACACCATATCTTTCTTCATGCAAGTTTTTCTATAAAGTATGCCAGAAGGATTTAGGCTATTCAGAAAGAAATCAGAAGTGTATTCCGAAATAGTTGATAACAGAAACAATAGGAATTATCTAAATTAGGAAAATGGTCATATTTAAGCTGTGTTCTATAAAGAGGCAGAAATATTGGATGATGGTTTGGCTGCTATAAACAGAGAAAGAATAAAAGTCCTTGCATGATCTGTTTGTTACAATTAGCAGCTGAAAATTAAGATTTAATATAGCAATCCATAAAGAAATTAGCGTGGATATGTTCTGGGCAAGAAAATGCTTTACATAAAGGATTCTATTGGAAGGGGTGTTGTAGCCCTAGTAAAAACACCAATTTATTTCAATTTTCCAAACATATACTGATACATTTGACTTACCATTGGTAAGGGGACATTAATGATACAACAGTGGGCTATACCTGGAAAAAAACAATGGAAGTCAGTGGTTAAAGTAAACCAGTCTGCTACATAAGAGCCTTAATGTACATCTGAACATGTTGCAACTAAAACAGAAATTGCACGTTTTTCTCCTGTTGCTTGACCCCTGAGACATGATTGTGTCCTTATTGTGGGCTTTCTTCAAGGCAACAAGAGTTTGAATGCACTTCTTTTGAAAGCAGGAGATAGAGTGCTGATTTAGAGTTGCTGTGTACTGCTGCCTTCACATTTTGACTCGCTTATAAAGTCAAGGCTGTGTGTTTGCTTGTGTTTCAGGAAGCCAAACTCATGGGTAGTTTTAGTAAATTTGATCTTTCATATTACCACTTTGTGTATTAGAGGGTTTTTTTCATTCCTCATCATCCTCTCTGTTTGCCAAATCAAACCAACTTGTTTATCTCCTTTTATATATTTTGAAGAAGAAATAGTCATCAATAACATACAAATGAAAAGTTTTTGCTGTGTTTATTTTTCTTGCATGTGTCAGCACACTCAGTTGTAAAGTAGAACTATTTACATAAAATAAAAGCTTAATAGTTTGTGTAAGTTGGGACAAAATTGAAGGAAGCTTCATCTTCACCCTGATTAGCATAATTTGCTTTGTTTTGATAACCAAAGATTTTTTTATAATAGTAAACAGCCTTTTCACAACCTACCAATAGTGGCTTGATGGATTTATTCATTTACAGATTCTAGAACCAGCTGCTCCTGTGTGCTGCTACTGCAATTAGAAAATCAGTCTGTTAAGATATAATGAACTTAATAGATCTCATGCTTTCAGATTTATGTTTTTATTCCCTACTCGTCATAGTAGAACCTATAGCTAACACATTTTTTTTCCAAAAGCATAATAATAGTAATAATAGTAATAGTAATAATAATAATAATAATAATAATAATAATAAATACTTATAGAAGAAAGATGCCTTGTATAACAAAGCAAGTATTTTTCATGGTTGTCATCTTTGGGAGAAGAAAAATTGGTGGTGGGTGTAGAGAGGCAAGGATAATCTCACTGCCTCACACACTTGCTAAATACAAATAGTAGTTGGTCTTATCTTTCAGAAATGTTCTTATTAAATACACACAGCAGGGTCAGTCAATGACCTTTTTGTTTAATGCAGTAATTACATTATGTTTTCACAGAGATATGCCTTTTGGGTTCATGTCCTAAGTATAGGAAAATCCCTAGGAAAATGTGATGTACTGATTATTTTCTAATCTTCGTATCCATCACAAATAAGGATAAGAATTATTATCCAATGTTGCACTAGAAATTTCTGATGGAGAGATATCAAGTGTTGCTGAAGATATGAAAGGAAATCATTGGCAGAGTGTAGTAAAGATTCCAAACATCTCAACTCCAAGTTTTGTTCCTTAATCATTTAATCAGACTGATTACTTGATGCGAGTTTTGTGGGTAATTTATAATGTAATTATTTTTTCTTACAGAATGGTCTGGTTAAGCTGCACACATGACTACATTCACCTCAAGTGTTAGAAATTGAAGACAATCTGGTTGCTATATGGTCCATATTTTGGATAGACACCTGGAAATGCCATACATATCTTTCAGAGAAATTCCCTCCATCTCTACTCCTATTTTCTCTTCTAATTTTTTTCCTCTACCTTTTTATAGCCTGTTTTAAATAGTCTATCTATTTTATCCTTCAAACAGTGCATCAAGAGTCACATGGTAGCCAAGACCAGGTCAAAACCAGAGGGAAAAAATTACATGCAAAGCCAAAGCAGCATTATCCCCTCTATCACTGCATTGATGTTGGCAGATGTTAGTTCTTCTCATAGGGCAGATTCTCCAAGGGGAACTCTTAGAGCTTGAACAGACTTCAGGAATATCCTGGCCACTTCTGCTCTGCAGCTGGCAGGCTGTGCAGAAAAAGGGAATTGTAATTTGCCTGGATGTATTCCACCTCTCTGCACCACTTGAAAAGCCTGGGCTGCAATAATCCAAGGCAATAAAAAGACAAAAGGAGTGAGACCTAATTCACTTCTTTGGGATGTGTTACTCTAAACTTGTTTTCAGCAGAACTCTGTCTATCAGTTTGTTGTCCAGAAAGCAGCCTTATAAGAACACTTCTCTTTGGGCTTTATCAGGTACCACAGGGGTTTGAGTCTTGTAAGGGAGAGAGAGAGAGAGATCAGATTTTGCATTATACTGCTTCCTTCACTTCCTTCCCCTCCTATTGTCACTTCTACCTCCTACCCCTTCCCCACAGCACTTTTGGCATCAGGCTTCCTAGGCAACAGTTCTCTCCCACTCGAATTTCTCTCCTACCTAAAAGATTGTTTAGTGACTTCTCCCGAACACTTTAGCGGAGTTAGATGATGCATTTTGCCTCCCCTAAGTGAGAAGAAATTAAAGTACCTAGCTTGTTTAGCAGGAGAAAGGCAGATGGGAAATGCTCCTTAAGTTAAAAATGCATGCATCTCATTCTAGAACAAACTTCCAGCCAAAAAAGCACAGTATTTTTAATCTTCATATCCTGACCACATAATGTTTTCTGCAATGTAGTTAACAGAGAATTAAATTTTGTGACACAGATATCTCTTTCCAGTCTTACAAGCGTGTTGATTTGTCAGGGTTTATATACTGATTCCAAGAAATTTCAGAAATTAAACAATGTATTACCAAATAGAGGAAAGTATCTAGAAAGTGTGTCAGCCAAGCAGACATATCTCCGGATTATTTTAGCCTGTTCCATTAGAGATGGAGGACTTCCCAAATCAGAATATTTAAATCAAGCTGCCGCTCAATGGAAGTGGCATTTCTTAAAATGTTCATCCATTGTGTTCAAAAATATCAATATTCCCTGGATTTTACAGGACTGAAACCAAACAGACTAAAAAAGAAAAATAAAATTCATCTATTTTAAATCAGACTTCCAGCATTTCAAAGGAAATAGTTTATGATTAAGAACTAAGCAAAGATTGATAATCATGTTATTTGTCAGGCTATGTGAACTTGATAGCAAGGAAGGCAAATTCATGCCTTCTGTCAAAAAGAATACTCACTCCATAGAAACTATATGGTTGCAAGAGAAGGTTCTGAAGCTTCTTTTTGAACACTGATCTAAATGTGGTTTCTCAAGAAATAAAAGAGAGAGTGGAGAAACTCAAAGTCCCAGGATGTTAAAGTCTTGTAGCAGCAGCAATCAGGAGACAGTACCGTTTTGGTTGTTTTGAAGCAGTACCTGGTTCAACATCTTTTGAGCAGGCATCACAGAATCATTTAGGTTGGAAAAGACTTCCAAGTTCATTGAGTCCAACCTTTTTGATCAATAGCCACCTTGTCAACTAAACCATAGCACTACTGACATGTCCAGTCGTTTCTTGAACACCTCCAAGGGTGGTTACTCTACCACCTCCCTGGGCAGCCCATTACAATGCTTAAAAACCCTTTCCATGAATAAATTCTTCCTGATGTCCAACCTGAACCTCCCTTGGCACATCTTGAGGCTGTGTCCTCTCATCCTGCCACTAGCTCTCCCCTGGGCCTGCATTCCCCCTGGCTAAACAACCCCAGCTCCCTCAGCCATTCCTCATGTGACTTACTCTCTAGACCCTTCAACAGCTTCGTTGTCCTTCGTTGCCCTATGTCTCAAGGGTCGCTTTCACATAGATTTAAGCTCTTGATAACATCATCAGTTTACATTTGTTATGACATAATAGAAAATAAAGTTTAAGGAATACTTCTGTGAAAGAATTCTATTTCATCTAATCCCAGACAAAAATAAACTCAATATATCTGTGTTCTTACAAGGAGGATCTTAAATGTTCCTTGGTTTTGTGGGTTTTTTCCTCTTCCTGGCATCAGAGTAGTATATTTAATAGTATTTTTTGTGTGCTTTCTAATATTTTTCTTCACTTAAATTCTATTTAATCCACAGATAATTTTTATTGGCCATCTCAGCAAAAAAACTTCATTCCAAATAACATCCTGAGAACATTATGCTCAAATATCAGAGGGTTCCAGTCATAGTAACCACGTAGTTTTTCTGATATGCAACCATCCATCCTTCCCATACAAATATAGCAATTTAAGGGATGGAACAACATGATTACTTCTTAAAATGTTTGCATTGTATGCAGCTTTTTGAACTAAGAGTTTAGAAATTTTTGAAAATTTTGGGGTTGGTATAGTGTCTGAACCTGCGTAATGAGAAAAGCTGAGTGTAGAAAAGCTTGGTGGAGGAAGACAAGGAACATGCAGTTTCAGCTGCAAAGGAGTTGTACATTTCATGGAGTGCCACAAGGAGCTGACATATGAGTGTCACTTTCTCCATTCAATAATACGAGGTTTTTAAATATGTCTGTGTCTTTTTTTTGTCTCATTTACACTTCTTGTAATGCAGAATTTTGTCTAGGATGTTGCAGCTATGACCAATCTCTGTTTCCTGAAACTGAAGAGGGAATGATAGTCAAGAGAAGTTTAGCAAATTTTTACTTCATTCATCATAATATTCTGGGGACATTGAGGAGGAGGGATGAAGAACAGTTAATTAGAAGTGAATAACCAAATATGTGTAAGTGTTTAGCGAGTTCGGCTTGTGGCTCATTTCTTCTGTGTGCAAACAACTGAAGACTCATCTTGTGAGAGGCAACCTGGTATTTTAATAGTTGAGCTTTTTCCTTTGAAAAGCACGGAAAAAAGAATTTTAACAATTGAATTCCTTCTTGAATATCTTTTATTCCCCTCAAGAAGAAGGATGAGAGAATTTAAAGATTTGTCTGAATCTTTAGACGAACGCAGTCAAGCAGTTCTCAGGGGTGGTAGCCCTGTTATCTCTAGACAGGGTGTTCTTATATGCCACATACAATGAATTAATGAAATGATAGCCTGCTGCTTCAGGAATGTTTCTGTGTCTGTACATACTCCCTTCTGAGTCTGAATGTCAGTTATGACTTTTGGTCAGGTTATTCAGAATAAAAACCTGTAAGATGATGACTGCAGAAGGGCAATTTCACATGATAAAAATTTGTAGTGTTGACTTAATAAAACTAGCTGGATACAATATTTTAACTGTTGAATTAATCTTGAAAAATTGCTCACAGTAACAATCATGGGGGCCTTCTTGGGATCTCAGGACTGTTGCATATCTTCTTGGGGACTTCATGTCACGCTGCTGGAATCTATTGGCTGTATCACAGTAGAGAGGTTAGCCCCTGCAGGTTTCATTAGCGCTAAAAAAAAAAAGCTAAAACCCTCAAACATACCAGTAGTATTGTTCCAAAATGTGTAATATGTAAAATTTTCTTAAGAAAGGAGGTTCTTTAGTGTTTGATCTTTGTATGCTTCAAGCCTAATCAACAAGAAGGGAGATTTAATCCTTGAAATAGCAGCTAACAAGCTGTAAGTTATGTCCAGGTGTTAGAAAAACTAATTACTTGTTGGTAGAATTGCCTTGTTAAGGTTTAGGGCTTGGTGTGTTCAATGATCTCAGACCTAGGGGGAGGTTAGAAAAGCTTGGGAAGAAAGATGCCCACTGATAGTGGGTGGACACAAAGAATGCAGAATTTACAGGCCACAAGGACATTTGGCAGAACTCCGATGATAAGGAAGAAACTAACAAGGCCAACTCAGCAACTGTGCTGGAATCAGCTCTGACTAGGTAAAAGATAATTCTGGCAGGGGGAGATCGTGACCACTGACTCATGGACCACTGACCCAAGAAACCCACTGACTCAAAAGGAGAGAAAGACTGAGCATGTGGACTAATTAGCATGAGAAACAAGAGAATCATTAACCAGTAGAAGACAGAACACTAATTAATAAGAAAACTAAATAACTTGTAGCCAGTGAACACTAATTCCTTTGTTTGCTGAAGTATATAAGTAGTAAAAAGCTTTGATAATAGGCATGCTTGATTTGTGGAATACCACCGAGCAGCCAGGCTTGCACAACTGTGAAATAAATAATCAATGTCTCTCTTGAGTGTGTAATTTTTGGCTTGTTGCACACCGGGTAATGAATCCGATTTTTGTGGACAACAATATGCCCTGTGAGTTTGTCCTGAGAACTTAGATAATACCTTCCACATTTTCTTAAACTATTATGCTTGATGCAGTTTCACATCAAAAAAATCTGTATAGTAAAGGAAAAGGAAATAAAGAAGAGCATTTGACCACACATTTCTGGAGTGTATAACTGGGAATCCCAAAAGTGTACTTAAGTTACAACACTAACCCATAATATTTTCATGGTGTGGTTCTGTTCTTATAACTAATATTTTGCTGGTGAGCATTTGTGTATCTTTATATAGCCCTTTGTGGCTATTACAGAAGGAGCTTTCTTAGTGTAAATTCAACTGAATGGAATCTAAACAAGTTTGATTTAAATTGAAACAACTCTTTATAAGCCTAGTTGATAAAGGACCAGTTTTAGCTTGGTTTTTTTATGTTGGTGGTGATTTTGTGCTTGTAAATATATTGAGACACCATGAGAACATGTAGAGATTAAATTTTCTGAATAGTTTAAAAGCCAGCTGAAAAACAAGGATGGGCCATTAACTTGATATACATAATTTGAAGCATCTTGGACATCAGACAGATACTAGGACCTGAAATGGATTAATGTGTCTTATCTGTGAATCCTTGATAGTATGTAGAATTCTTGTAGAATTGACTGCCTTTGTCTGCAGAATAGATCTTGCCAAAAGAAGAGTAGTATGCCCAGGTTATATAAAAAATTACACATAGTCTCTCATTTCTTAGGTAGGATTTTTAAATGTGAAATTATGTAATGAAAAGTTAATAATCATGTTTGTAGGATTTCTACTTTGGCGTAATCCTTTCTTCCTAAGAATTTGTATGTAAACATACAAAGGCTCATGCCTTCAAGATTACATTCCTTTTCTATCCAAAGCCAGAGGTTTGAAAGGGAGAGCTAAGGAAGGACAAACCTTAAAAAAATTCACCTTGAAATAAATGTGCAACAGGTATATTCATTTCTAGATGGATTCCCTCCATACTGTTCCCTCTGCCACATGTATGAGATTGATGAGACATGAAGCAAACTGCAAAAAGTGGACTCTGAAAGGAAGAATGCAGCAGAATCTAGAAATGCTTGGCAGAGATCTTTCCACCAAGTGCACAGGCATCAATGTGTAAATCCGGAGTAACTCAGATAAGCATTTCCCTGAGCAAAGTTTGCCTAATATTTATTACACATAGTTACACAGAGTTTTTAATCCTTTGCCTGCAATGTTTCAAATGTAGAGGGAAAATATATCTGCTTTGTGTTCTTCTTGAATATAGTTAGAGTGTGCGAATGTAGTAGGTTAGATTTAGAGCAGGCAGTTGGCTATAGATGGGATATTTAATTTGGATTAGATCCCACAAAACAACCATTTTTAACAAAATAAGTAACCAAAAGTCAGAATATTCTTAAATATCATTGACTTTATTTGACTGAAAGTTTAAGCACAGGTTTTCAGAATTTACAGAACTGAACCTATTTACTAGTAAATTAAAAATGCTTACCACTCCTCGCAATTTCTTGCATCAGATGAAACAATTTCAGAATCAGAAAATGAAAATACTTGTTTAGAATGGCATCACTTCTAAATATATGATTTATTTTCTATCTATAGTGCTATCTTTCGGGAAGAAAATTACAAGGAAAAAAATCAAAAGCGGAAAACTCTTTCTGTGGCTTTGTGACTGATTTCAGGTAAATGATTGATTCAGGGTAGCTCAGAATCTAATCTAGTATGACCCAGTTGTATCAGGGTGAATTTGGCTTTAACGTATTGCCCATTCCTGGAAGCATGAGTAAAAAAGCATTGATTCAACAAACTATCTCTCTGATAGTTTGTATTAGAATCAGCCTTTCAGCAAAGTAACAAAGCTTATGTAGAAAAAGAGTGGTTTGGAGTTTATTTATTTATTTGTTTGGGGTTTTCTTTTCCCACGCTAATCTGTGAGAGACGGTGAATGTAAATCGTCTTTCTCTTTCAGAGTATTCAGACTCAATTCATTTGTTGAAATACAGAGCTAAAGCTGCTTTTTGGAGCAGCCCATACTTTAGCATATTGAAGACTTTCAGAAATTAAAGATTTTTAAAATGTAATCTCTTCCAGGAGGCAGTGAGGGAAAGCATCTTATTAAAAAATGGCTGAATGATTTATAAAGTAGCATTCAGACTGATTTAATTGTTGAAGCTGGAGCAAATCACATCCTGAATTTATTGAAGATTTGGCTATGTTAATCTGCAGGCCAGGATTTCACAGCTACAAGTTTGTTGATTCCACCTCTCTCTTCTTTTCATCTCTCCTTCACATCTTCCATTGCCCCTTTTCTCTTCCTGTTTCCCCCCATATGTCTTGGCTTTTTTTTTTTCTTTCGCTTCAAGACAGATTAATTCTGATTTAGTTTGCAGGGGTAATGGAAGTCGCATTTTTCTTTCCAAAGCCTCCTGCTAATGAAGGGCAGTGCTTGGACAGGTCTGTCTTTGGGTTTATTCAAAGCTCTCACACTTGCCAGACCAGAGTGTGTGTGAGTTCAGTTCAGTGAGCCATTGAGAAATAGGTTGTAGTTTCCAGGAGTAATAAAGGTTTGGTGTGGGTAGATCCTGAGATGGAGCTTTGAGTTATCATATGGCACATCACTCGTTAGTGATTAAGCCTCAAAGGCTTCAAAACAGTGACCATTTCATAGAAGATAAAGAATATATTGTATGCTTGCATCCCTTCAACTTTCTTTGTGTTTCAGTCCTGTTTTTTGTCTCTTTTAAAAAAATACCTTTAGAAAGCTTCTCTTGCACTTTGTCTATTTATGCTGTCTGAAATGAGATCCTACTTCTCCCCCCAAATCCTCTTCAATTTTCATGAGGAAATATGCTGAAATTTAAGAGCTGCAAACAGGTTTTCCACATTTTCATATGAATAAAAAGAATTTTTATCCTCTTAAAAAAAAAAAAAGTTTTATCCTTCTCATTTGTCGAAGTGCATAAACCTGCTTTCCAGGAAGCGTATCCCTGATGGTAGACACCAGAAAACTATGAAAGAAACTATGAAACTATGTGTATCTCTTAATAGCAGTAATTTTATAGTGCTTCGTAGGGCTGACTAGCATGACATTTCATTTGCACTTACAATCCAGACGTGCCTAGAAAAATTTAATAAAGTTTAAACGTTTAATGTTACTGCAGATGTTTTAATTTTGATACCTTTGCACATACAAATTTTCTTCTCTTAGGGTCTTGCTTGCAATATTGAAAGCTCAGAGAAATCGTGATAGTTCATGATACTTGAAGTGTTTGAGCGAAGTGAGGATGCAATAATGCATTTGTATTGTGAAAAGCTCTTCGGGGTTTTTTCCCCCAGTTTTGTGCTGTACCCTAGGTGTCATCCTGAGATAAGGAGCAGAGCTATCATTTAATCCCCTCTGTGTTCCCATGCAAACAACTGTATTTTGCTCTCAGGGTACATATCTTCAATAAGAGCATTAGCAGAAGAACGTGTGGCCCACTTGGCCATCCCAGCATCTGGGGCTCCTGTTCCTGCCCCTCTGTTTGCATGTGGATGCAATCAGATCACTGAACTGCAGCATGCTCCAAAAGGCCCATTAAGCATTCTGCTTCTACACTGTGCTCCTCTTTTTCACTCATCTATGCTACAGAATCAAAACAAAACATTTACACAGAAGTTTTGGAGATGTAAAAATCAAAATCTTTCACCCCAGCCTTAAATCCTGGAAGGAGAGAGTGAACCATTGATGCACAGAGAGATATCTGAGCCACAGCACTCCTGAGGAGGGCTTCTGGGGAGCCTCCAGATTTCTCTTTGTTTAAAACTGTGTCACCATTTGAAATCTAGCTAATGTGGAGAGAATTCATAAGCTGATTGCATGCAGTGCCTCCCTTGTTAAGGGTTAATTATTATGCATCTTTCCTTGCACCATATGGTGGACTTTTCTTTGCTCTGAAATGCCTCTCCTTTCAACAGCTCTGCAGATTAAAAAGTAAAGCTCATTAGCTAACAAACGCTATCCCTTTTACTTGAGATTTACATGGTTTTATGTAATTTTACATGCACTTGACTCATTGTCAGGTATAACTAGATACGGTTTATGAAAATTGCTATCTATTTTTAATATTTCTTTTTTTTAATAAGTTATGGTAATATTTTTGTTATTTTTCTATATGCTCTGTACTAAGAAGAAAAGTTTTCTTTCAGTACCTCGATGCTGTGTTTACAATTAGGTATGACCATGGACAGGTATACTCCTCAAATGACAAAAGTTTAAACTATTTGTTGCTGCAGGATCAATGCCAAGCATCTCCTAATAAAACTGGTTATATGAAATCAAAGCTTCCTTAAACATATTTCGTGGTAATCCTAGCCTAGATGTAGGTACAGATAGAACCAAGCTCTTAATTTTTGACTAAAATTTTTCAGACTGATGAGTTTTCTGTTTTTTCTGCTTAATAGTTTGTGGAAGAAGAATACTGGACTTTTGAAATAAAACATTAATGTTTCATATTAAGTGAAAAGAGAAAGGGTGGAATGTGGGGGATTTTATGACTTATTTATATAGGCAGGTTTATATGAACCACACTTGCAGCAAAATAACTTAATTGAAATTCTGGCAAGGAAATAGGGATTATTGATTAATATTTTGCCTTTTAAATATTTTTTTATGAAATTCCTTTTTGATCTGGCATAATTGCACATCTTTGAACAGTACGCATTTTGCATGCACCTTTTGTGGACTTATGCCTTGAGTGTTATGGAGATGCTCATAAACATTCATCTTGATGAATTCTGGCAAATATGGGATAATGGAAAATTTTAAATATTGCACATATGTTACCATTCTCTTTATATTTTTATATAATATTAAACACACTTTAGGAGCTACTGGAAACAATCATTACTGTAATATTAAAAGATTTATTCCTTCACTGTTGCCATTATCGTGCCCTACTGGTATTATTGCTGTCTGGATATACCACTAGTGTTATTGATTATTAATGGTGGAATAAGAAAGGGAATTCTGCCAGTGCATTATAAATATTCAGAGAAATGGAATATGCATTCTTGTTGCATACTTGTGGTACACAGTTTGGGAAAACAGGCCTTTACTGAAACTAGCTTTAAATAATTCTTTATCCCATTTGATATTCCATTTTTATATTTTTCCAGATATTTTTAAGCTTTTTATGCTGATGACCCATCTTTTTCTGATTTATTATCCAAAGAATCTTTACTCCAAAATCTGATAAGAACTGCTGCATGGAACATTATTTGTGATGTCACAAATCAACTTTATGGCTTTTCTGCAGGACTGAGCCCTGCTGCCTAAGATAGAAATAGAGGTACCCTGTCTTGTTTCATGCAGGTATTTCTGATGAAGGAGGAGGATGGCAGTGAGTTATGTATAAGGCAGAGGAAAATAGACATAATTTAGTTACTTTTCTGCTATGAAGATGTTTTATTAATTCCATGGAATCACTGTACTTTTTGCCTTATTTTTGAAGTATACTCAAAATTATCTCTCATCTACAGATCTGGATAAAGTCTGCTACCAAACTACCTGAAAGACAGTGTCATTATCAGGGCTGGTTTGTTGTTTTTTGAGTTTGGTTTTTTTGGGTTTTTTTGCCTACTGTTTTTCTTTTCTTTTGGAATAGCATTGAAAGGCTCTCATCAGACTTCAGGCTGACTACATTAGTCATTAGATCCACATATAAAAATGCATTCTCTAACCAAAAAAGCTTTTTACTCTAAGTAACAATGGCATGCTTTGCCAAGGACAAGGTGAAATGCTAATGGCCTGTTTACCTCCTTCCAACGGACTGCATGGTGGAATAGACAAAAGTCCTTACTCTGAAGGACAGCTTTATGATTCTAATTTCAGGAACTTCCTGAGTAATTAAGACATGCTCATTTATTGTGCCAATTTACAATGGTTCTGTCCAGATAACAATACAGATTCTTCAAATTACTTTCCACCATTTTAGATGAAAATCTTTATCTGCTGGTTCGACACACATTTCCCATGTCTTCTTTCCTAAATCTCTGACATAGACTTTTTTTTTCTTATTAGACATGACAGAAAAAACATTGCATAGCTTTTGAACTTTAGATTAGGAAATTAAGTCAAAAGTTAGTGAGAGTTTGCATGAAGTCAAAAGTTAGTGAAAGTCTGCAAATTTTCGGACTTGGAAAAGTTTGTGCTCCAGAGTGTTTAAAATATCACTTCTCTTAAAGACTAATGAAATACACATTTAACCAGACTTCAGGTTAAAAAACTCACAGTGAAACCCAGAAAAATATATTTGTGCTTTTTAAAACTAATAATTATGCTTGTCACTTTTTATTGTTGTAGGTTTTTTTAAAGAAAGTTCTAATATTATAAATAGTTTTAATATTAAAAGAATATAAATAATCACCAGGGAAAATTCTTTTGACAATGAGAACTTTGCTGAATTCAGATATTATAAAATATTGAATCTTATTGGTGCTTTTTGTTGTTTTTGTGTTTGGTGTTATTTTGGTGGTGGGCTAAATCCAAATAAATAAGTAAATGAAATACTATTTATCTAATTAGATCTAATATATAATTATTAATAGATATTTTTGTGAAAGTATTTGTAACTAGGTTATTGATTCCTGTTTTCTAAAGATTTATTATTCATTACATATATATGCATTATGTAGTAGAAGTTATATTACATGGAGACAATAATATATATTAGAATAGATAATCATTGCTATATAATTATATTCTATAGTTCACATTTTTTAATCTTAGTATGATGAACCATGTGACTTACATTAGTGCAGAATTTTCTTTTCAATGGATACCCTAATATTTCAATGTGTACGTGTGTGACAGCTGTGTGCCTTATGAACTAAACACTAAGTTACTTCTAGAGAGGTATAAGTTATATTACTCTATTAACAACAGAAACACACACACAAAAAAACCAAAACCAAACCCAAACCAACCAAACAGAAAAATCCTGTCGTAATGAAGAAAAAGCTTATGTGTAACACCAGAACACGTGAACTTAAATTTTGGTCAGAATTATTAAGCTGTATAACAGTGGGTTTAATTTTGTTCCTTATGCGCAAAACCAAAACGATTTACGTATGTAATACATAAATGGAAATTAAATTATAACATTCTCTGGCAGTCTACTGATGTGTTTCAGCTAAAAAACTAACCTTATATCCCCATGAAAATGTCTATATTAAAAAAAAAAAATTAAAAAAGCACAAAAAGTATCCCTTAAGCTATCATTTTTAAAATAAAATTAAGGCACCCTTTTTTTCTTCTGCCTTTGAAAGCCTTTTCTCAGGTGGCCGGATCTTAAGAGAAAAATTCATTTTTGGTGAATAAAAAAGGGTTGTAATGACTGTAGTTAAGGGAAGATGTGATATAGAAGTACCAGGGCATCTCACCCACACGCTCGCTGATTCCTGAGATACTCCAGCTCCTTCCACTCAGTTCTTTTCCAGAGTAGTTCTCAAAGGCAGTACTAGTAGTTGCAAAAATATGTCCTAAATTTTCTTTGCAATGCAGGACTTGTAGTGACTTTTCTATAAATTGACTTTAACCTGTAAAAAGAAAGAGCAAGAATACATGGGTGTAATTAATAAGTAAAGTCTGAGTGTTTAATATTCAGCATTGTGTAATCTAAAGTCATACAAGCAGCAAATGTTTGAATGGGATTTCTGAGACAACGTCCTTTGAGTGGCAGGAGCATTGTCTCCTTGAGCTGTGGCCAAGTCCTAGATATACAGAGGGAAACCCTATTTGAAAGAGAGATACAGTGAGCTCATGATTTTGTTCTCCTGCATTTAGTTAGCATATATCACTAGATTGATGTTTACACTTGGACAGACCCAGCTTTTAAAGCAGGAATTTCACTGTGAACTGAGCTGCCCTGAATTCTCCACTCACCTTGCTTTAGAAAGGGATGCCACCATTTCCACAATTAAGAATGAAGGAGGAAGAAAAATTTAAAAAATAATGAGGAAGTAAACACTGTTAATTTCAATTGAAACATCCTTTTGTTAGGCTGTTGTTTAATTTTTTTATCATGCTGTGATAGCTAGCTTGTGCTAGCTTTGCTGACCTTTTGGGCAAGCTTTGGCCAACTGAGATTGGATTTGCACAGTGGATCATATTTTGACCAAAAAACTGTTTTTCCAGACTCCCCTGGGACAATATGTCTGTGTAAGTTTAGTCACATATGCTTTCTAGATAAGGACACAGGCCTAATTTTAATCCTTATCAAGTTTAGCACCTACCCAGAAGACTGTATTTTAGTGATAAAGTTGGGGGTTTTTTTAAGACTCTCATGAATCCAACAGCAAGCTGGGACAACAGCAAGTTCAACATAGGGATGTTAAATCAGAAGGTGACTTTACTCTGAGTCTTGGAGATTTTATTTTTAACTTTGGTGCGCCATTTAGTGCCTGAAGCTGCATGATAGTGAACCTGGGTTTTCTGGTCTGAAATTACCATTAGAGAAGGAGGCATCCAGACACCTTCCAGTCACTGGGCCAGATACTGATGCTTAAGGTACTTTAGTTCCCCAAACCCATTTTAGATGAAAATTTCTAACACCTCAGGTAGATGTATCTCTTTTAGTAATGAAATTCCTTGTTTTCTGAACTTTTTAATCAACATGCTTTAAAAGTGGTATTTCCCCGATGTTTTAGTAAATTCTAATAAACAATACATGTTTAAAGTGAAATAAGAGAACCTGTTAAAAATAAATAAATACTTGCTGTGGTAGCACCTGGTTGCTATAAAACCTGTCTTGCAAAAGTCAGGATTGCCTTTGCGTAGGCATGCTACCTTTTTCTTTTTTTTTTTTTTTTTTGTCAGGGAAACATAATGTAGTGATTTATTTTATTATCAGCATCACTTTGGTGTATTTTGTTTGTTTGTTTATTTTATGATATTTATTATTGGTTGGTTTGGGCATGATAATTATCCCAGCAAATTCAGTTTGCTGTTTCTCACAAATAAAAGAACATTAAAATGAAAAATTACAGTGTTTTCCCAAGAACATCTCTGTGTAATCAGAAATCTGTATCTAGTACAAGAAAGAATAGTGTTCTTTCAGGATACAGAGATTGATTAATTGGCAAAAATCAATGTCCTGGCAATATAAAAGTCCAACAGCATTTATAAATATGCAGACAATGCCTCAATAAAGATGTGATAATTAGAGGGTCATCCGTTTAACACTTTTTTTGTTTCTTTTATGTCTTTAATGCACAAGTCATTTGTAGTATTGATTGTTTCTGGTGAGCAGACTTATTGAACTTGTGAGCAGTGAAAACAAAGCAGGTGTATTAGCTTCTATTCACAGCTGATGCTCCAATGAATCAGGTAGACCAGAAAATACATAAACCAACCAAACAAAAGAAGTGCCAGGTGATACATCTTGACTGAAAGACCATAGCACAGCCTTCATTGTGCAGAGTTTGAGTTAAAGAGCCGTATCCTGATGTACATAGGTGAAGTTGTTGTTTACCTCGGAGCTGTAAAAAATGCAAGTAGTAAAATAAAATTAGAAAGTTAAAAAGAAAGATGGAAGCACCAAGTTAGTACATAAAAGTATATGTCTAAGAGAGAAGTAGTTTTAGAAAGTGCATTAAATAAACCATTTTTAAGACTGCAGTTTCAAAATACTACCTTTAAAAAACAAATCTTTTGACAATTTGAAAAAAGACACATTAATTTCATTTAGGAGAAAACTGTGTTTGAATACCATGACAGAAGAGTCAGGAAGAAAGAGGACAAAAATGAATTTCATTAAGATAGCTTCTTTATTCTAGTCATGTAATTTTTTTTTTTTTTTAAATTATGTCTGTGATCTAACACAAGGCTGGATGATTCCAATGATGCAAAGACATAATTTGTTTTTCCAGCCCTTAGCAGCATTTTACTCTTGGGGCCTCTTTCTCAAGTGGTACATACTGCATCACATCCCTTCCAATCCTTTGGAGGATGCGGGCTAGTAGTATGGATGCTTTCTACTGACTAGATTTAGATCATTATTCCAAAACAAAGAGGGATGGAAAGGGGTACCATATCCTGTTTATAATTTTAAAGAGAATTTTCCAGTTGCAATTAAAAGGATGGAAGGTCATTGTAGGATGTACAAAACAGCCCAATTTGGGCAATCTCTGTTCAAACATAATTGTCTCTTAAACAAACCGCTCGATGCCAGTACATCCCTGATTTACATGTGTAAGTTTTAATCCTCCTCTTCATCTGCCATGGGCGAACACCACAGCAAACATCACAGTCTTCTGTAGTAAGATTTTCTGTTGTAAGTAAAAGTTTAAGTTAAATTACAGTTGAGTAAAGGTTTTCTGTAGTAATATTAGAGGAGACCTAGAAGTATAGCTTCCTGAGGTTGCTCTTAAGTATATGTAAATTTGGGTCACGTCTCATACCCATCCTTTTGGTGACTGGATATAGCCTTCCTTAAAATATCTCTATTTTGCTATATTTAAGAAGCTTGTCTTTTCCTTGCTCTTTGGTTCTTTGACAGTACAGACACTTAAAGTTTTCATTAGGCTCTACCATTTTGTTATTTAAACATCACGACTTTATTTGAAAACTTTGAGTGCATTTAAATACATGAAACAACATAAATCATAGTTGAGTCAAGAGCTAGAAGGACTTTGGTTTTATCTTTCAATACAAACAAAATGAGAAGGTGGAAGGAAGATAGGAATTCTATAGAGAAAAAAAGTTCAAATCAGCCTCATCCTACATTTATAAGAAAGAAATAACAGGATAACAGATATATAGAAGGAAAGCTGACCTTTCTTCTCATCTGCTTTATTCTGGGAGGAGAAAGAGTCTTGCCCATATCAACTTCTATTCAGAGAAGCCTGTGGCTCTATCCAGGAAAAGCTGATACAGGCTAGGGGACATTTCTAGACTCTCTTCCTACATCCTGATTCCTGGCAAAGGGACTTTGCTGTGGAAACAAAGGAAGTGAGGGAGATTAACTTTCAGAGTCCCAGGATGACTGGGCAAAGGGTGCTGTTTAAGCAAAACCAGCATTCCAGCAAAACTCCCCTATCTGGACTCCCCGTGACACTCTGGAAATCTGTATCTTGAGGAAATGGCAACACTGTCGATCCACCTTTCACTCTGCTGATTAATAGCCTAATTAAGAGTGTAGTGTGTTCCATTTGTTATAACCTGAGTGTTACAGTGCCATGTTATGAAGTGCTAGTGGTTAGATTCTTCTTTATTTTGCCATAAAAATAATACCACTGGATTTTTAAAAAACATAAAGTGCTCCTGTCATCCTTTCATTTTTATTTGTATTTTCTGCCTTTGAGCTTTATTCTTTTAGGTGTACCATTAAAAATTAGTCACCTGTTAATGTGCTGAAGGCTTTAGGTACGTAGATGATTCTTTGGAAAGAACTAAAGAACACCTGCAATGTCTTAAGGTAATAACTGTCAAACTGTCAGAGGCAAAAGTAGCAAGCAAAAATATTTGCGACAAAAGAACGGAGAAGACAGCCGTTGGAAAGGGAAGCAAGCTATATTTATAAAGCTGGTTGTAAAGGCAGTTGCTGCTAAACATGTGATGTTTATGCCAATAGAATGAGTCAGATGTGCTTCAAGTGAAATACTGTATTTTGAGCTGCCTAATGTCACCAGCGCCTGCAGGGACAGTTTGCTAACTCTCCATGAACACACAGCCAGCTCTTCAAAGTAATTTTCATTATGCAACAGTGGAGCTTTAAAGGCATCCTCCCTTATCGATCTTGTTTTTGCACGATTCAACTTGTTAAGAACAAGAGAAAGCTCCTCTGATAAACATTGATATTCTATAGGTAAGGAGAATTTCTTTTGTCTAACGTTTTTATTGTCATTGTTTGTATCTATTCAGACAGCTTAACCTTCTGTAAGCCTCTGGTAAGTCATTATAATGGCTTCCTCCCACAACAGTTAAGCTTCCTTTAAACTCTAGCCAGCTGCTTGCATTCCTGACCTTCTGGAACTTCTGAGCCAGTGCTTGAGACCAGTCATGGCACCTCACCTACTGCTACACAGTCAGGACTGGGCCAAAATTTTTCCAGATTTTGCTTTCTTCATGTTAAATTTTGTGAGACAGATGTAGGCATCTGATTTTTCAGAAAGAATGCACTGATAAAAAAGCCAGCCCTTCCCTTCCCATTCCCTTTCCCTTTCCCTTTCCCTTTCCCTTTCCCTTTCTCTTTTTTCTTTTTCCCTTCCCTTCCCTTCCCTTCCCTTCCCTTCTCAGGATCGTATTCCCATCTTCCTTCTTGGACCACATTCCCTGAGTGACGGGCTAGTATGAAAGGAGAGGATCAAATGAGATAATTTCACAATAATCTAATCCATCTTCTTCAAAAGTGTTACAGATTTGGAATTTCTTTCCTGCTGTGGTTTTTTTTTGGGGGGGGTGGGGAGTAGAGGGGAGTGGGGTGGTTTGAGACCTACCTTGATATTAAATATATATATTAAATAAATACAAATATAAAAATACATTCTAAATATTTTAAAAACCAATTTGGTCGTCTCTTTTATTCATTTAAATTCTTTGGCTGGCACTTTACCACAGAGTTGAAGAGGGGAGAAGTACATGCTTAACATTAGAGTATGTAACCTGGATGGGCTGGCTGTACAGTAAAGTGTAGAGTTCAAACAGAATTTGGGGTGATCCTGCAACTTCAGGCCATGCTGAGTCACTTAAGACACATACCTGTGGCTGTTGTGCTGTAGGTCAGCTGGCCAGCTGTTCACATGTTAAACCTCACAAATCTGCATTAGTCACAATCCTAATTTATCATGTATTTCTAGATTTTTTTTTAACATGTGTTTCGTAGAACACAATCTTGTGGAACTTACTTGCAAAAACTCAAAAGTCTGTTTGTATCTAGGGGGTGAGAGTGGTTTCTAGGCACTCTGGAGAAAAGTTAATGACTGCAGCAGAAAGGTGGGTAGGTGGTAGACTCCGTCTGCCAAACTTGGCTGTCTGTTGCGTATCGAAACAAATTTTAAACTCTCAGTAAGCCAGACTCTTTAAAGGATATGCCTCATTTACTTCTTGAAGAGTGGCAGATGTTTCCACCATCCCTCAGAGGGGAGTCCAGCCTCCCTAGCTGGGTGCCTGAGCTGTACCAGAGAGGATGCCTCTCTGTAGGCCTTTTAGGGCAGTCCCTTTCCCTGATTAGATTTCTTTTTGGGAGAGTTTTTTGGCATTTACTGCATAGACTCAGAAGTTTAAATTAGGAAGGCTAGTTCCCAGCTGTGGGTAATAAATTGAGACAAATACCAGAAATCAGCATCTCTGTATTTCTATCAGAGAAAACAAACATTAGACTAATAATTTAATATTGAGTAATGATAATGAAATTATAAAAAAACTCAAACCCTAGGCAAGATGTAGAATGAGAAAACAGTCCTACCAGTCAAGTGATGTAGATTCCATCTTAGAACACACCTGTAGAAACAATCTAGCTTGAAGGCATAACTAAGACTTGCTTACCTAAGATCTGAAAGACCAGCAGGATCTCCTTCTCCACTACCTCAAAGGACCTTAATGACGCTGGACTTGTATTTTAATATGTCTGGTGAAAAATTAAATGGGATCAGTCCACACAGGTATTGCACACTGGGGTGTGAAATTTGAGTCCAGATAAGGAGAATTATATTTAATGGTGAATTGTACATTACCTTAAAGTCTGTAATGTATGTATTAATTGTGCTTTAAATAAAGATAAGCCAATTGTGTGTTCCACTTCTAAAATAAGTTTGCAGTCATGTCCATTTGAGGATAGTTATTCTATTTAGTCTGCACACATCCTGTATGTATGAAGATCTGATTGGTTCCTGTGGATACAGATGTTATTTAAAAAAGTGCCACAAGTGTCTCTATTTTCTGACTTTATATTTTCATTTCATAAACCTTTAGTTTGGATTAGAGAAAAAACAAGGTTAAAAAAAAAGAAAAAGCCTTCAAGTAGAGATTTAAAATAAAATCTGCGCAAATCATTGCCAGCTTTTTTTTTTTTTTTTTTGTATGACTAATTCAACCACTATTGGCTAGGAAGAACAAAGGAGGAATTTTTTTTGTTTGTTTTTATTATCCCTGAGCATGTGTACAGTACAGCTTTGATTAGTTAAGCAATCTGTAAATTCAGTAGTCTCTACTATTTCCCCTTTTTTAGCAGTGCTCACATAAAGATCTACAAAAACTCATTGCTAGGTAATAAGTAGATTGACTATTTTCATCATTGAATGATCATAAGAGGAGTTTCTAAGTGGTTTAACACAGCTGTTTTTTAAGTCAGGGTTTTTATGTGCACATTTAAGGGAGACTGATATTCAGTATATTTATTATCACGGGAAATTCCAGTACCCATAATTTATTTTTTTCTTTTCATACAGTAAGCGGTGCTGAGACCATATTCATTAAGGAAACCATCTATAGATGTTCATGATTCTGATGTATATCCATCTTAATATGTGTGTTATAATGCATTCATGAGTATAAATAATTACACTGGAACTTTTTCAAATGAATAAGACATTAGACTGTTATTCAGAGGATGTAGTCCTATTTCTGTTTCTGTTTACATATGTGCAACCTTGCACATTCTGTTATTTAATACACTGTTGGTCTAAGTTATTTTGTATTGTTTGACTGATCTAAATATGACCCATATTGTACATTATGCTCACTCATGTCAATTGAGTTGCTGTGCTAGTGATGGGCCTTGGAATCACTAAATTTGAGTCTCTTGCTGTTGGTGGCAAGTGCAACTTTTGTTCTATACACACACATGTAGGTAGCAATAATTTCTACTAAAGACCTGGAGGCTCTCATAGGAAAATAGTAATTGAAAAATTATCTATACAGTCTGTGTAAGAAAACAGTAATTTTCGTTAAAACACAGGATTGTGCTGTTGTTATAACTCAAGTTTAATTGCTTTTGTGTCATTCCAGTTTTATGGGGTTTTTTTGCTGTCTCCTTTACAATCTGGAAGGACTTGTAAGATGTGTAGACACCATTTTTCCATACTTTCATTTAGCAGAACAGCTTACGTTGGATGCAGTCTGAAAGACAGACCAACCCTACTCTCTCCCAATACCCTAACTGTGAATGGGGGAATGGAGAATCAGATATAAAGTTTATTATTTAGGATAAATACAACCATAATAAACTATTCAAGATGCTTATTCAATTTTTGCTTATTTTTCCAATATATTGAGTAAATGTGCAATAAAACAGAACCAGCTTTGTTTGTTTGGGTTTTTTAAGTTTAGGCTTTCTGACTTATTTTTGCTGGGTGTTGTGTTACTGCAAAGAACTCCATTTTCATCTCCTTCATCCTGGATATTGATTAAAGTTCAACCTTCAGGATGAAAGGAGTCGATGCAGTCACTACTTATTTGCACCATTAAAAACTGAAAGGGAATCTGACCCAGAAGCTGTTCTGGTTTTGTTGTTTTGTGGATTTTTTTTTCCTTATAAAATATTAGTTCAGACTTCAATACTGCGTAGGAATATTTTCATTGTTAAGTTGATTCTCTGCAGTTTTGAAGCTGGAGTTATATAAGTAGTCACAGTATTTAGGTAGCAGTTTGCTAAAATACCTCTAGGCTCATCAGGAATTAGACTTATATTGTTGTATGTATGATCCTACAAGACTTGCATGAAAGGTAAGTCAGAGCAAACTCCTGGCTAACTACCTTCAAGTGCTTTAAGGATAATGGAATACCTCCTTACATGCGAAGGAAAATTTAGGAGGAAGAAAGAAATTGTAGATAGTGTGTGAGAAAGATGGGGTCTACCTCACCTAAAAAGTACATAAATGTTATATCTCAGTTTTATTTGCTTTACCGGGTCATCTCTTTCTTCTAAAATCAGTGCCTAAATTCACTGTGTAGTCAGTGGAGAAAGTTTTTCAAAGGTCTTAAAGTGATGTTTTAAAATTTATGGGTCTCAGTTTAAACAGGCAGGCTCTCATTTTGGATCTTTCCAGTGCACTTACCTCTCTGTCACAGGGACCAAACCTGTTTGGGTGAACTTAGGCACTTAGTTTATGTGTCCTGTAGTTGCCTAAAGGGGAGGTGCACCCAGGTGCCTGAGTTAGATTGTCTGTATCCCATCTAGAATTGCTTCCTAAAAGAAAAGTGAGCACCATTCTCTGTGAAATTGGTGAATTAATTGTAATCTTTTTGTTAAAAAATATATTAAAAAAATGTAGCAAATTAATGATGAAGCTATGTTGCATAATCAGTTGTGGTAATTACTTTTTTAATTACTTTACCCTTAGGACCTGATTCGGATCTTGTTTCCATTGGTATAAGGCAAGGATAACTTAGATAAAATCAATGCAGCTAAACTAAAATATAATTGATGAGAGGTCAGAATTGAGCCCTAAATGGTATGCTAAAAGTGGAACTAATCAGAAAGCTAAATGGGTTTATAATTTGTGCAATTGACATTTTCGTAATCTAAATCTCCAAGAAGTTAACCTTTGGATACAGAACTTCGCTTTCCTTTAGAGTCTCATAGCATTTAGAGAAGTAAAGCCACTAGAAATCTGTAAATAAAAGGATGATTCTCTACAGCTTTTAAAACCACAGAGTAAGTTCTTTCATTAAATGATTGATGTGTTTCCAGCTTAATAGATTTCTGCATCAGACAAGACTTTGTGCAAAGTTTTCCGGTGAGCAGAACCTGCAGAAGCGTTGAACCATAGCATGTTTTCAAATAACAACAACAACAAAAAAAAAACCCAAATCCAAAGTTACCTTAAGCAGTAAGGAGTTTTAGGAACTAATGTCTACTCAAAGGGAAGAATATTTAAGATCTTTTTGAAATTATGTACAGAGTTTACTTTTTGTGTAATAGATGGTAGGGATACATATTTTAGAAATCATGCCAGTTTATCATATGTAGTTGCATAAGTCCTATAAATTTATTACAAGTTTTAATATTTTTGGTTTAAAAAAAGAAAACATAAAAATATTAAAGATATTTTCATACAAAATTTGTGAGCTTTGTTTTTAAGCAAATATACGCATCATGTCTAATGTAGTTTTTGCTGTTGAATAGTCAGATGTTAATTTATGTTGTGTATTCAAATCAATCAAATGTCTTTACTTTGCAAAATACATTCTCCCAAAGATAAGGGGTTTTCCTTCTGCCTTTGCCCAAGAGTAGTTTTTTAACAGCTCATGCAGACATCCAAAGTTACTCCTTTTGGGACAATCAACGTTGCATCAAATGGATTTTTCTCAGTTGTCAGAATGTACATGAATTTTTGTACATCAAGGGAAATTTTGAATATTGTGTTTATGTCTGTGGCAGTTCTCCACAATGGTGACCTCACTCTGGCCAGTGAAACTGCTTCTTCTGCAAGTCCTGACCTAGGGAATCATGGGCTGACTGCTGTGCCTGACCTTCTCCTCAGGGACATGACTTTCCCTCCTGTGCATAGTCACTAACTTCAGGCTTACTGCTTCTTATATTTATCACTGTAGCAGAGATTCCCAGATGGATATTTATCCATCTTCTTAAATTCTAGAGATTTATTGCTCTTTGGGAGAAAAACAGCTCATAACATGAAAGAAAATGCAAACTGTTCTTGCATGGAGTTCTTCCCGTATTCCCTGTGAATACTACCCATGCTGCTTTCAGAAATGTGCCCATTGTTAGCAGTGCCATTGTGATGCATTTCACAGGAATTTGGAAGGCTGGAACAGAAGTTGTTACACATTTGAGGAATTTTAGTAGAGTAATATTTTTTTCCCCACAGAACAATTATGTCTTAGGAAGCATCAGTTTGATCAAACCTCTGGCACAGTGATAATTATTGTTTTGTGCTGACATCTTTATAGAATATTTATATGCTTTTCTGTTAATATTTGATCAACTGTTTTTTATTTTTTTGGCATGGCACTTTGTTTCCAGATTTTGGTTGCTATGTCTGTAACAAAATGCTTTTTTATGGGGCTGGAATTCACTCAATTATGTCTTGGACATCTTATACTAAGTAAACATAATCTTACTACTCCATAGGCCTCCAAAGCCACAATTTTAAATCACCTCATATGCTTCTCTAAAAGTAAAAATTGCTTTTGCTGAAGTCAAACTAGAGTGGCAAACTTAGCTGTACAGTAGCAATGAGAATGTATTAAGGGAGTTTTGTTGTTATTTTTTCCCCATGAGTAGCATCCTTGAAGCTGACATCTATTTGTGACTGAATAGATGACAGCATGAAATTCAATTACAGCAAACAGTCTCAGTCATTACACCTGTCTGCTTCCAGAGAAAAGTATTTGTAAATTGTTTTTTATCCTTCTGTTCCCTAAAACCTATGTCTGTAATTGACACTTGCCAGCAGAGATGACTGGAGACAGAAGGAGAACATAATGTGTCTGAGTATCCCACCAGGGAAAAGAGTATCCTCATCTTTGGGGAGTTTTGTGGTGTTTTGTTTTCTTTAATGAAGAATAATATCTGTGTGCCAAGGATTTACTGCAAGGCTGGTGGCAGATGTTTCTCTTAAAAAAAACCCAAAAAAACCAAAAGTTATGAGAGATGAATCGCAAAAGAACACAGGACAAAAGGAAAAGCTAATTAACATAGAAATATTTCTTCTGAAAAGGAAAACAAATGCTTCAGGAGAACAAAAGCCCCTCTCTGTTATTTGTAAGGCTGGTTTGTTACTCTAACACATTTGTAAGAATCAGGTTTGTGCCTGACATGTCAAAACTTATTCACAAAACAAGAGTTGTGGATATCTTGGGAGACGATGTTGTCACTTGTTACGCAACTCAGCATCCGTTCAGCACTGATTGATGCCCAAGTTGCCAGTTTTCAAAGAAATGAGATGCAGACATAACAGTAATATTTGTACCAAATGTCAGGCAGAAGAAACAGGGGAGTTCATAGCATGGGCCTAGATGTAGACTGTGACCAGAAAAAATCGAAACATGATAGACAAGCTGTCAGCTTGATCTTTCTAAACAGTTTCATTTCTTTCTGGTAGATTTCTTTTTCTTTCTTTTTATTGCTTTCCCTCCCCAGAATTTTGCCAGAGTAGACAGCATACAGAACCAATCCAGCTGCTTAGTTTTGAATTTGATGAAGGAATTACCAAGCCATTATGTATTTTAAATGCATCAGATGTTTAAGAGGTATGGACAATTAGTAAATCACTATGTATTTGGTAATAGTGCTATTTGAGCATAAGCTTTCTTAGAAATTTGCTAGTGATATTAGGGGAGATCAGAATGTATTTATTGGTTTTTTTCCTCCTGGGTCCCTTCCAACTCAGCATATTTTATGATTCTATTTTTTGATATTCAGTAGTATAGTGTTCGGGCAGCTACTGCATCTGTTCCTCTTTGTAGATCAGCAAGAGTTTCTCAGCCACAAAAGTAATGGCAAAACATGTGATGGAGTAATGCAGTCAAGTATTACTTGACTACCTTGCCTGTTCCATCTACTCATGACATCCCCAAGTGGCTCAGAGCAGCTGTGTGTGCCTTTGCTGATGGCTTATCCAGCACCGTAAGCACACTGTGTTATATTTATGAGCTGGAAAGTAAAGTGTGTCAGCGAGGAAGTTAAAATGGTTTCTCTGTAGGATATTGTTAGTGTAAAATATCTGATTTATTTGGGTCTTTTTTTGAATGCTGCAGCTTGTAAACACAGTGGGGAATTTCTCTGCCATTGATCCAAAGCAATGGGTACTAATGGCATAATACAGTGGTACTCAATAACCTTTTATCATGGCCTGCTTTGTCATGTGGAGGCTTAACTGAGGGGAGAGAAATGCACTGTAACAAAACAGAAAATCTTATGAATTTCTATCAATGCATTTACTAATTTTCAGTTTAAGAGCTATCATGATCTTTTCTGTTATCTTTTTGCATGAATTATCATGTAGAATAACATGAAAATTATTGTGCATATTAGTGTACACATGAAGTGAAATGTAAGCATTTTTTCCCAAGCATTCCAAGTACAAGCTGTGGCAGTTTTCTATCATGGCTTTAGTAGCACTCGAGTGAGTGTCATATTACAGTGCTGTGAATTTTTTAATAATTTGAATAATTAACATAACTAACGGTTTGTATTTCTTTCTCACAAAAAGCTTTTGTATTCTCCTAAGAAACAGAATATATAAGTAAGGGAAATATCTATACAGTAGAGTGTTAAATTTGTCCAATACCCCCAAGTCTGGTCAAGGCTTGGTTTTGACTGACCTCTTCTTACATCAGACAGCTCCTTAGAAGTAAGCAAGGGCATGTGTCCTGGAGCAAGGAAGGGCATGTATCCTGAGGTGTCCTGTTTCAGACTGGCATAAAAATCAGTGTGGTGCCACATGCTGACCCCCAGACCCCTGGCAGCAGCAGCTGCAATTCCTCAAGGTGTATAATCTGTTTGCCTTCCACTCTTATTTAGTAATTTTGGCAATTCTGATGCCTAAGTTTCCCTTGAGAGCAAACCAGAGCATGGTTGGAGGCCAGGTTATGACTTCACTTATACTCTTTCTCTCGGGAGCAAATCGGTGCAAAAGCCAGTGCAGAAAGGTGCCCTTGGGGTAACCTGGGTGCAGGACCGTAATGGAGTACGGGGAGTTTTGTGTTCTCTTCCTGAACAACCATTTAAGAGCTAACAATGGTATAATTTTTTGCTACTACTTTCATATCTATCTATATCTCTATCTATATCTCTATATCTCTATCTCTATCTCTATCTCTATCTCTATCTATATCTATATCTATATCTATATCTATATCTATATCTATCTATATATCTATCTATATCTGTATCTATATCCATATCCATATCCATATCTATATCTATCATATCTATATTTATATCCACACAGGTTCGTTTTACATTTGCTATTGGTAAAATGCCAGATTACAGTCTCACTTAAAATAGATGTAGAGCCAAAACAACTCTTTTATCCAAAGGTTTCTGCCGAAAAAGGAGGCAGCAAAGACATCTTAAAAAGAAATAACAGAGTAGGTTGTAACCACTGGGATGTCAATATCCCTGGTTTTGTGTTTTGCATCTGTTAGCAATGTCCCCTTCAGGCTCAGTACTCAAAACACCCCTCAACTGCTGTAGAACACTGTTGCAGAAAAATGGTTTATGTTGCGTAAGACTTATATTGGGCCCTAAGATACAGTTTTACAAGGATGTAAAATTGATCTCATCGCTACTGTAGGAAAAGCTGGTGGTTTTGAATGATTCTTGCATATCTTCATGGTATGACAATGGAAGAGGCCAAAAGCCAAGAGTTTTTGTCCTTTAGGAAGTTCTGTAAGGCTGCTATCAAGGTGCCAGTGTTATTGTTCGACTTCAGCAAGTACAAGAGAAAGCTCAGACTGACTTCAGTACATTATTGCTGTCGTAAGATAAGGAAATCCAAAAAAAGGGTTAAGGAAGTCTGATAATGTCTGATAATAAGAATGTCTGATTCATTCTTTAGCATTTGTATGACAAGTCATGAAACTGGAGTTGCAAGCATAAGTTTGGTAGTGTTTGTTAATATAGGGTTTAGTCCTGCACAAGGAGCATGTACTCCTGTTCATTTATGAGATTTTCTGTATGAAGTGTGACTGCAGGATTGAAACACTTATTTCTAAGGATTTTAATTTTTTTTTTCATATACATGAACTACTAATCACCCAGGATGCTGCTTCCAGAGACACTTTTTAAAAAGTATCAAATTAAAAGTCTCTATGACTGATACTGTTGATGGAATTGAGATACATCCAAGATTCAGGATTTTAGGAAATCACTGAGAAATGGATAGGTATGTTTCTTTTGCTGAATTATCTTTTTTCAGTAAAAAGATGTTTACAGCTGATTTTGCGCTAGCAGTTGGTACATTATGCCTAATTCCTCTTATATGTGAAAGTCCAGATTCACATATTTTAATTTTTCAGGTTTTATTGGGGGTTTTTTGTTTGCTTGGCATTTTTGGTTGGTTGGTTTTGGTTTTGGTTTGGTTTTTTTCTGTTGTTGTTGTTTGGGGTTTTTTTTGTTGTTTTGCTTTGGTTTTTTGGGGAATGGTGTGTTCTGATACACCTCTCTTTACCTTCTGGAAAGCACACTATGGATCGAGGAAAATGTTAGTTTTGAGAACCAGAGAATAGCTAAGGACAGAGATTAAAGGCATGAGCAATATTGTGGTATATTATTTTCAGATGACTCTGGACTAAAAGTAGTGCGTTTCCAAAACAGTTTCTAGTTTTCTGTACCTCAATAATTGCACATATTAATAATGTACCATATGCTTGGCTTAGCAGTATAGATGTAACACATCAGTCTACCAGATGCAATATTCTCTCTGGAAGAGAATATATCCTTGGAATATCCTGCTCTTTTTGTCACCTCAGTTTTAACTTTTTCTATAATTTGATCTGAAAATGATGACCAGCTTGAAATCTATATAACTTGAAGGCTTTATCAGTAAAACCCAGCACAGTTATATTTCTCAGTGGCTGTGATGTTGAAACCTGGGGAAAATCAATTTTTTCTTTTGCTGAATGGTATATTTGAAGCATTTAAAAAAGGTGAACGAGTGTGCTGAAGGCCTGTCATTCTCAAAGTACTTTCTTATGCAGCGTGTGTAGGTACATCTGCCTGTTAGCCCTGAGAGGCTGTGTGTGTTTGATGCATTGGATGTTGTGTCAGCAGGAAGGAGAAAAAGAAGAGATGAGGTATATCAGAAAGAAAGTTGATAGCAAATGGTGTTTTGAACAGCCTGTATCCCCCTGTGTAATATATTATGGAAATAATGATTCTGTCAAGTGATGCTTTTTGTAACCTGAAGTGATACAGTAGGGATTATGCATGCTCAAATCATTCAGGATTGGGTACTTAGTTGTCTAAAAATGCTGTAAGAAGTGTCTTTGTCATGAAAGACTTTGTTAGAGATGCAGTGGCAAGAAGTAGATTACTAGAAGAAAAAAACCCTGAAGTAGTTTATTATTATTGCTATTATTACTATCATTATTGGTTTAGCTAGAGGTGGGAAAAAAATGTTGTTTTTAATCCTGTTTTTATAGAGTTATCTTGGGTTCTTTTGGTAATTTAATTCCCTAATTTATCTTGTATGTAAGGATGAATTGTATTCTTTAACTCATTTTCAAGCTTGCTCAAATATAGCTGTTTCAAAACCATAAAAAGTTGTTAATTAATTAGCATAGATAGGCGATGAGAAGTTGGCTAAAGGTTTAAAAGGAGATGTCAGGAAGCCAGAACAAATAAAACATGAATGTAAAACCGTCTGTGAAAAAGCCACAGAGAGAATACAGAGGAAATTATTATACTGGAATAAAGAACAAAATGCGTCTGACCTGCACGCTCTCATTAAGTAGAGATCAAGAAATGCAGCCCAAAAGGCAGGATAAAGATAGCCTACCCTCTCACGTCAATGGATTGGCCTATGTGGCTGCTCTAGTTTGAAGAGATTTCCATGCAGTGAAAACAAACTGGTGTTCCTTGCCAGAGGAGAGTACTATGGCTTCAGTCAATTAATGATTCCCTTCTTCCCCTGAAAAACATGGGGACTCAAAATAAGGTTAGGTAGCACACTGTGTTTTAAGAATCTCATGTGGTATGGGAATTATCTGGGACATAATTGTCTTCAGAGCTGCCAACATATGGAAGGCTGGACTGTAGGTTTGGACTTTCTCTTCTTCTTCATGTGGTTCTTCGAAAAATGAAAGGTAGCACAACTTTTTTAGTTTTGGGTGCAAAAAACCCAAAACAAAACAAACTACCAAAAACCCCACACACAAACCCCAAACCAAACCATTTTGAATGCTGTCTTGAAATGTTGACAAATCACTGGGGTTTTCGTTTAAAAGGAAATTCCTTAAGAATGGAATATGCCTGTTTGTGATGTACTTTGTATGGGTGTCAAGTAGGAATCTCACACAGTGTATTTCACTTCCCAATTAAAATCTTCCCCCTCTCTCTGTCCCTCCTCCTTCACACTCCTGTTCCTTCCTCACAAACACAGAGTTAACTAATATCAAGTTCATTTTGCTTCACCGCTTTAAGAAAAATGAATGCTGTGGCCAACGGAATGAAAAAGCTTGATAAGCAAAAACAAAAAGCAGGAAACTTGGAGAACAAATTCCAGTGACCTAGGTAATATAAAATCGTTCCATAATAAGTACCAACATTAACAATTTTGGACATCTAAAAATATAAGATTAGCAATTCGAAAAACGTTTATCTGGATGACATAGAAAATAATACATGAAACATAATGACCTCTGAAATTCATTCAGGATGCAGAAGTACTCATTTAGGCAAAGAAGACAACTAGTTAATCATGTCAAAGAACACTAGACAGTAAATTAGTTTGCTGCATTCTGGAGTCCCAGCTATGAAAAAGAATATATTTCACTAATTAAAAAGTGAAAATACTCTAAGCTTTTAGAAAGAGAATGCAAGGAGAATGAGATTGAGACTGATCCTGGCTTTGTGCAGCAACCCATGGTGTTTGTCTGATACAATTTTATGATTTTATCAGTTAGGCAGCCTAGATTAAGAGATCTTCAACTTTGATTATATTGATTACATTCAGCATAGTAGTTCATAATGAAAATTACCATGCATGGCTTCAATCCCTAGTTTTCATGGATTCTTGGAGCCTCTAATGAAAAGTAAACAAATTTAATTTAAAAACCTACATGAACATACATTTTATAATTTAAAAAAAAACCCTAGAAACTTCAAAATTGCAGTAAGAAGTTAACAATCCAATTTAATTTTTTAGAAGATTATTTTCTTGATTGTGCTGTAAGTATTTTAATTTTGTCATTATGTTTTTATACTTAATGATACCGGAGTGTGCGTTCTAGATGTTTTATGTTTTAAAAAACTAGAGAAAGTGAAGATCACTTTGTTTCTTGGGGTAAGAATTGTGTTTTATCTGAAGACTGTACATGATTTTACATATTGAACACTTTATACACAGTTCTGAAATAAGGTGGTGGTTTTTTACCTAAAAAATTAAAGATTTTCAGGGTTTTTTAAACAAAAGTTTCAGTAAAGAATCAGTATTAGATTCTGTGTTAGAAAAAGATATACATAAATTTATCTCTAATTTAATATCTCTAAAATTCTCTAGTATATTATCTCAGACACCTTTCCTGTGTCTGAGTCTTCTCCAAGACCAAGTCCTTATACATGTAAATGTCATTTAGCTTTTAACTGTAGCGGGCTGAGGGTCAGGTCCTCTCTTTCTTCATCTTTTGCATGAGCAAAATTGATTTCCATTAAACTGAATGAGAACACGTTCAAGTTCTGCATGGTTCCAATACCATAGTTGTTTTTCAAAGTGCCATAGTTTTACAGGACTTTTGTTCTATATTCAGTGTGTATGTTTGAGGAAGACTGTGGTGTTTGGCCTCCTTTGATGCTGCACATCAGCAAAATATCTGCTGTCTTTTTCATTAAAGATGAGATAAGTTGAGAAAACGAGTTATTTTTTCAATCTCTCACATTTTATTACATTGTCTCTTAAACATGTGAGAGTCAATGTCTCTATAATGCTTTTATATTGGGTTTGGGGTTTTTTAATTTCAAAAGGTACTTGTTTGTGGGTGATGTTTATTAGGAAACTCAGTGTGTGTGCATGTACATGCATGAAGTGTGCATGTATTTATATCTCTGTAGAGTGAGGTGGAGGAAGACAGTGTCCCCTTTGTTTCATAAGATCTGCTCCTTAAATTGTCTTGCACTTTCAAAACTGCCAAGACCAAATATGGAAACTTCAGCTCTAGAGAATGTCCTGGAAAGGTTTGAACTAATGAATAAGAGTGGGCTTAGTCTCTTAACAAAGTTGTTTTCATCACCATAATGTCGTAATCAGACAATGTGAGAGATTATTTCTAAGCAGAATTGGAATTAGTCATATCAAGTCAGCCTAAAATGGGATTTTTTTTCTAAAAGATTATTTTTCTTTTTATGTGTATTTCAGAAACATATGCAATAAATATTTAGACTCTTAATTTACACATCAATCTAAAAATTTTATTTGCTATCATCATCAGAATTAATTTGCTTAATTGTTTTTCCTATCCCATCAATCTCAGTTTTGCACTAACTCAAACAATGATGCCTTTTGCTGTTTGCACTTTAGTTCAATTTCTGTTCTAAGTTTATGAACAGTAATAAGGTCCTGCTTGAATATTCATTTGCTTTGAATTCTGAGCTATGAAAAGGTGCTTTCTTTTACCTTAATGAAAGTGGCTCAGCATGGGGTGGATCAGTAATGACATTTGATTTTAGGCATCCAACAAATTTGCTTTTTATTTATTGACACATCTTGTCCAAACAGCTCCCTCGCAAGTTAGTGGTGTAATGAAAGAAAGAGTGCTGCAGAGGAGTGTGGAGCTTTCCTGGCAGGAACCAGAACATCCCAATGGAGTCATTACTGAATATGAAATCAAGTATTATGAGAAAGTAAGTGCTAAGATTATCTGTAATGTGCAACAATGTGTTGTTTGCTTTATGTTTATGTTATGTTTGCTTTGCGTTGTGGAACAGTGTTAAAGTCATCAGCTATCAACTACCCCGTCTCTCCAAAGTCAGTGATTTTGCTTGTTTTTAATAACTAGCTAAATCCTGCAATTAATATTGCTATCATAAGTCTCGTATATTGTATTTTGGTATACTAAAAGTGAAATATACACTTGAAATCTGCCTTTATTTCCTTTTCTTTTTTAATTGTTAAGTTGAACCCTTTTATTGCTGTTTTCACATCTCTTCTACATTTCATTTGAAGCTTGTTTGATTTCCTTCTGTATCAATGTCATTCTAGCCTTGAGATGGTGTATCAAGTACAACTCTTGACTGCATTTTGTATTTCCTTATGAGCTGGGCAGCTTCTACTTGATGTCTGAAAATTTTCAAAACACTTCCTACAGTTTTAGGAAATAAATATTCCCTATTTGTCCTTTTAAAAATGACCAGCACTGTGAAATTTGTTTTTCACTTGTTCTCTCAGCACAATAACGAATTGAAGGCTGCTTTTCAATAGTAGATGAAGTGATCGCTGTTTCTGGTAGAGTGAAATTGCAATCTTACTGATGTCAGTCGGAGTTTTGCCATTCATTTCAGCATGTCTAGGGCTTCATTCATGATACCTTTGAAGTACTGCAGAATAAAAAAATCCTGACAACCGTAAGCTGGATGAAAGCAGAGTGAAAGAGGTTGTGCAGCTCTATGTTTGTCGTGGGACCCAGACTAAGTTTGGCTCCTCCAGATTCCCTGGGAAATTGACTGTATAACGTAACATACTCCTAATTTTTATAAAACGTTCCGTGAAAAAAAAAGAATTAAAATGAAAAAGAATGAATAAAGGATCTCCTTTGTGATCACTCGTGAAGACATTTCTACAAGCAAGGTAACAGTACCCCTATATCAAAAAGTGCATGTCAGCTTACTAGGTAATACAGATTTAGGTAAATTCAGCCCAGATTTGATCTAATATCAAGTGTCATATTTAATTTTCAGTGCTGAATTACACAAATATACCTATCAAAAGATCTTTATGTGATTTGGGAAAGGAATAACATTTTTATTTGTTAATGCTAACTTCCAGTTTAAGTTGTTCACTCTAATGATTCTTATAACAAAATCTAGCAGATAGGTACAGATAGCTAAACAGTTCTTTGGAAGAAATTTTACTAATTTTAGCAGGTAATTTTTGTTCCTCCAGCATGTATGTGTACATACACACTCAAAGTCCAAGTATTTTTAAAAATTTACATATTTGCCAAGGGCAAAAGTGTGCTCTGTGCCAAAAAAAAAAAAAAA
>VWZW01003856.1:501914-640518 GCA_013397115.1 Edolisoma coerulescens
AAAAAAAGGACAGAAATTGAGAACCCAAAACCTTGGATTTTTTAGTGTGCAGAGCAGTTTTTAATCTGTTCAAATAAAATAAATAATCTAAATGGGTAGTGTAAAATGACGGAAAAATGACCAAGATACCCAGCTTTTCATATAATGATAGCTTTTAGAATGTGGTTTTTATTATTTTTCCCTATAAAGTCATGTAACTTTAAATAACCAGCAAAATTTCATTGCCAGCTTTCTACATTTGCGAAGAGAAAAACTGATGTACAAGTTCTTTTTTAATGGAAGGAAATCTTCCAGTATTATACTTACTGCAGTGAAATTAATAAAAGAGAATAAAAAGCTCATTCTAACAGTCACAGATAACCTGGACTCTATATCTTTAGCTGAGGCAATTTTTGTGTAAATACCTAAATGCTTGTTTTCCTTCCCAAAAAATGCATTTCTTCATTAAAATTACTTCATAATCTTCTCACTCAGAATGAGAGAGGCTGTTTAAGTTTTGTTCCACTAGTTTAAAAGAAAAGAAAAATAAAAGGATTTGAATTTTCAGCTCCTTTTAGAGCCAAATTAAATCAAACATTTTAGTCGTTCTGAAATACTCCGATAAGTGTTTTTTTCACCTCTCACTTCTGGCTAGGGCTGGAATGGAAACTGCCTGAAATCTCCGAAGTAAGCCTGTCCTGTGAGATTTCTAGCTCAGGTTATTTTTATTTCTTTTTTATTTATTTATTTTTGACTACAAGGACTGTTGGCAATTCAAATAAGCCTCGTTTATACATCAAAATCCAAACTGAAATTCCACTGTGGCTTACAGTCCTGAACATGACTGTTTATGATTTCCTTACACTTGTTTCTTGTCTCTCAAGCATTCCTGTTCTTTCTCACATACGAGCATACATTCCACCATGGTCCTCACTTACAGATGATTTAAATTCTCTTGGAGACGATATGGAAATTTTTTGCTAGCCAAGACAGTGAGCTTGCTCAAGTAACAGATCGGGCAGGAGCCAGGAGAAGCCCTTACTGAATCTGAGAAAAGAAATCATGTATGTTCTGGATAGCTCTGTATTTCAGCAAAAGCCTTTGTTGCTTTACTGGCTGCGAAGGGGAAGGGTCTCCATCACTTTTAGCTGGTGAAGTATTATTGAAATGAGTTACAGATTTATTCCTTCCCTCTGTATCCGTCTCATTAGCACTGCTGCGTATGGCTCATGCTTCTCTGGTCATGTGGTGCATTCAGATGGTTGGTTAATTCATCTCTTCTGCCCTTCAAATCAGGGTTGCATCTGCCACCAAAAATCAACAGGGCTTCACATATCTATGCTGAAAGATAATCTGTGTCAGTAAATGTGATGAATAAGTAGAGCTTTTTGAATACTCTAATGATCTGTGATACAGCTTTTGTACTATTTGAAAGTGAGTTATTACTCATAGGGTTTGTAATCTTACAGCTTCAAATCTGTGGAGTGTCATACTGAGCTTCTTTCCCTGGGTTCTTCTCTATGCCATAGAGTCTAAAACTGAGAAAAGACTAAAAGCCAGAGATAAAAATCTGAAGTGAAAACTGAGTTAAGGACCTCAGAAATTATGCAAAATCCAGCCAATTATACATTGGTGATATTTTATTTTTTAGAGATGTTGGAAGGGTACAATGTCAAAGTAATGATGTCAGTCAGACTTTTGCCATCCATTTCACAATGTCTAGGACTTCATTCATGATAATTTTGAAGTACTCTAGAAATAAAGAAATTCTGACAGCTATAAACTGAATTAATGCAGAATGAAGGCAGGTTGTGCAGCTCTATGTTTGTCATGTTCTGACCATGAAAGAACAAATTTCCCTGTCCTTGAACTGTTTAGACCCCATAGATTCCCCTAGAAGGCTGTGGTTGAATTATTTCTCATCAAAATTTCACAAAATTTAATCAGAGCCAGAAAAGCAATCCTTTTTTGTTTGGAAGTTTTATGAGTAACAACATGAGCATCCCATTTGAATTTTATGTTACACTCAGAGCTCTTCATTGAATTGACAATGTTTTGTAATACTCCACAGAGTATGCTTTAGTTTTGTTGTTGGGGGAAAAGAGCATTCAGCAAATTGAAATAAACTACCCAGGCTGGCTGTCAGTTGCTGTTGTGCAATCATGATAAAATCTCATCTGTAAATGTCATTTAATCCTTTGTCTTATTGTTTCCAGGATCAAAGGGAGAGGACCTATTCAACAGTGAAAACCAAGTCCACTTCAGCTTCTATTAATAACCTAAAGCCAGGAACAGTGTATGTTTTCCAGATTCGTGCTTTTACTGCTGCTGGTTATGGAAATTACAGCCCCAGACTGGATGTTGCCACACTGGAAGAAGCCACAGGTAAGGAATTAGGTTTACAGGAAATTAACCCTTTCTCTAGAGGTAGTAATTAAGCAAGAAAGGAAAGAGTCATAAGCAATATAATTACAATTAGAAAGAATTTAGTTCTACAAGAAAGTGGATTTTTGTCTTTGTCTTTTGAAGGATGAGCTTCCATAATTTGTTTTACCGTAGAAGTGACAGTTAGTCCTATAATTGGCTGGAGGAGATTTGTTACGTATTAGGTTCTTCTCCTTTGCTGTCCTTCTAATACAGAGAGACTTTTTTTTTTTTTAATTCAAATACACCCTTCTTTTTCCCCACAAAAGACGTGAGTTGTAGTGGTGAGCTGAATAACTCAACTAGATTCTTCTGTAACTGGAGAGAAAAGGAAAGAGGAGATTTAAACTCACTGAGACTTCTCCAGGCCATTTTTTTTTTATTTGATTTTCTGAAAAAAAAAAACAACTTGATAGTTTTGTTTATGTGTGTGTCTTCAACTGTAAGTCCATCTTTAGTGTCTTTTGAATTCATTGGCAATTTAGTTTAGTAAAGAAATGGGAGTCTCAAAGATACTAAGATTTTTTTCAGTCTCATATAATAAGTTGTAAGCTGTGTAACAAAAAAACTTCTTCCATCAGTGAGACCTGGTAGCCCTGAGCCGGTTCACAGGAACTGCATCTCTGGAAGCTCCACCACTTTGTGGCAGACCTAAATGTGGTTACCCAGTTTTGGAGCATTTGCTTCACGTTGACCTTGACATCAGGTCAGCCGGATTTGGAGCTGGGAATATAGGAATACATAGTTTATGAGTTCAAAGGGTATGGATGCCATACTCTCTCTGAACCCTATGCAGCAGTCTATCAAAGACTGTGTGCAGGCACACATTATTGCATCCTATTAATTGCAGCCGGGTGTCACCTGAACAACTTGTGGTTATTCCTAAAACACAGTAGTGAGGTCTTGATTCCACCTTAGTTCCACACAGAATATAAAAACTATAAATAGTGAATAATACCACATATCTAATAGACATAATTGAAACAGTAATTATCATAATAGCAGCAGTAAGCTGTTATTACTAATATTATTAGCTCTTTGTCTAATAGCATACTTCCCATCTGTAGGAAGAGTCAGTAGCAGAATCCCCATTTTGCAGAATGGGAACCTGAGGTGCAGCCAGAAGCAATTTCTTATTTTGAATGGTTTTCTGGAAAACAAATTAGAAGTCTGTCATGATCTGTCATAAGTTTCTGCTAATTGGATAGTTTATTGTCCATAGTGGTTTAAAATTAGTACATCAAAATGTTTCCCCAATATTTCCTTAATTATCAGAGTTTTTTTTTTACATACTGAATGTAAGCAGACTGGTAGCTTCTAAGACTAGCAAAGATGATTTCAAAGATAAACAGTTTTGACTGGAGTTTGGTCAACATATGGGAGATTAGGAAATCCTATAATAAATGCATCACTGACCACTCTCCTGTACTCCTGTTCTGGCTCAGGTGATGAAAAAATGCATATAAACCACAAAGGTGCTTGGCCAGGATGCACAGCAGTTTTCTTTTGTCACAGGACAGCTATGTGCTTTGAGATGCCATGAAAAATGTCTTGTGTTTTCATTAAAGAAAATTTTTTAAAGTAGCATATTTTCCATTATCTTGAGACAACATTATAAAATATAATTCCCAGAAAGGATAAGCATTCACAATTTCCCATATATGGTTTTCAGAAATAATGAAAATGCTGGTAAAAAGATAGCAAATTCCATTAAACCCTTCTAAAATTGTTTTACATTAAAGTATTTTTTCATGTATTTTATTTATAGTTTTATCAGAACTTACAGGCTAATCAAATTAGTCTTTTGTTAACATTTTAAAGGAAGATCTTTACTGGATTGTTTTTTGGAAATATGCCTCAAGGGAAGTACCATGCAGGTGAACACTAAACCATGTTATGCTACAGTTTAGAGGCTTTGGCTTCTCATTATTCCAGTGGATTTCTGAATGCAGCTTTTAAAAATGTCAAATATATTTATGTAAGAATATATATAACGACCATCACATTCAGTTAGTCATGTTGCCTACCTGGATTTCTCCTGGCACTTCTACTGGTTGGTACTATTTGGTTGGTGCTGTTAATTAACTAGATTTTTGTATCATGCCTCATTTTCTGAATTGTGATAGAAACTGTATAGCCACTTTTCAATATTTGAGGAACTATATCCATTATATTAATACGATCTGATATGTAAAATATACATGTATTATACCTGTATTGGATCATATCATATATGTTGGGTATTGCATAGATATTTATGGAAAAATATTCAAAATTATGAAGTAAACATGCTTTATAAAGGCAGACTATTTCTATGCTACACTGTGTTTGCCACAGATCAATCAATGGCTCTAGTCATTGTATTTTTTTTGTTGGCTGGCTATTAGAAACAGAAGTCCCTCTGGAAAAACACACAAATATATAAAATATCACTTAAGTGTCAATTCTATCTCGTGATTCACTGAAGTATTTAAAAGTCAAGTTAAGTGATTTGTAGCCTGTGGACATAAAGAAGATCCTCTCCTTTTTGTAACTGAAGCAGATTTTTTCACTTATAGAATCACAGAATCAATTAGGTTGGGAAAGACCTCTGAGATCATCAAGTCCAATCTTTGACTTCGTTACAGCTCTCACTGTTAAAGAAGAAGCACTTGACAAAACCTGGCATGAAGTCTTTGCTTTTTCCTTTTTCCAGGAATCAGTTTAAATAGAACAAGATTGAAGTAATATGCATATGTAAAATTGATCTCTAAAGTCTGAAATAACAATATTACAAATTTTTATGGAAGGCATAAAGCACAATACTTAAGAAAGTAGTTTTTGGCATACATGGATCCAGTTATCATTGAAGCTTTCATGGTGAACTTCGCCAAGAATTCTTTTCCAGAAATCGTGCATTTCAGGTTGCTTGCATGAGAAAAGGTTGTTGGAGCAGCAGCATAGCATTTTCAGCCAATACCCTTTTTTAAATCCTCCAGGGTGTTTAGATATGCATTCCTCTTCCATACAACCATGTATTTAAAAGCGGGTTTAAATTTAACTCCTTTAAATTAAGCACTGTGCATTGGATGTGCACCTCTCGTAGCTCAGATCAGGTGTTAGCTGCAGCTGAAGGCCCAGGTACCAGCTCCCTGTGTCGCCCTCTGAGGCTGAGCACTGTTTAAGCAGAGGTGACGACTTCCCTGTCCTGGTGCTGACTCCCTGTCCTCACTATTGTGGCATCGCCTATGATGGGTAGCCATGCATGCACCCCCTGAAAAGACCTTCTGCACCCCAAAATCATTCTTCTAAGAACACTCTAGCATCTTTATTTCTGCCAAGCCACAGGGACCATTCCAGAAGCTGTGTTCTGATTCACCCTTACACCAGCAGACTGAGTTCATCACATAGAAGAGAGAAGCAGCAGGGTACCTGAACGAAGGCAGATGTCTTAGACTGCTGTCACTGAATTTATATCAGACCATGGCCAAAATCAGGCCCCCACTTTCTTTTTAACAATATAAAAATAAATCATACTTTGCATCCCACCTGTCTTACCAGTTGGCCAGTGTACCATGTCCCCAACATTTTCCAGAGCCCAAAAAACATCGTCTGCTTCATTCCAGAATGTGCCAGTACCCAAAATCTGTGAGGCAGTTATGTAGAGCAACCCACTCACATATGTCAGTCTCTATGCACTCATCTTGGCTACTGGTCTAAGTGACAGGCTGGGCTGGGGATTTTTCCAAACTTTCTTGGATGGATGAAGCTTCACACCCTGGCCATTATGACAGGATGCTGCTTCTTCATCACTTCCAAGTGAGGTTTGCACTGAAGTTCAAAGAGAGAAGGGAACAGTTTAAAGAAATGCTGTATTTTACAGAAATTTGACATTCCTTGGGATTTTCTGTTTTGATGGCCTAGATGTGTTGCAGGAACTGAGTTGAATTACTTATGCCCCTATGCTGTTGCACAGGACAGTCCCCTTTTATTTCTTAAAAGTTGCACGAGTGGGATGTAGGCAAGTCTACAGTAGCATCCTACTGACCTGTGTATCTCAGAAAGTTATAGTTACTCAAAGATAAGCATTCATTCTTTTTAGTTGAAGAGTAATAGTAATAGTGTGATCTTCCTCACTTGCATTAGAGAGAATATAGAAAAATTAGAAAGTTTCTTCAGGAAATAAAATTAGAGGGGTGTATGTATGCGTGTATGATTTCCCTCCAGTGCAGAGTTCTAAATCTGTGTAGTATAACAAGGGGTTTGTTATTTTGGGGGGAAACAGTTGGTACAGGTCAGTGTCAGTGACAAAATTAATCATGTTGATTTGCTCACTTCTCCCAAGAAAAGACTGGTTTATTTGTTTCTATGGGAACCCCTTAAGTCTGTAACAGGAACCCAATTCTGTGGAATTCATAAATCCTGGTGTAGACATTCCTGTTCAGTTACGAGTACCAGCAGTTAACCATATTATCATACCATTAATTTAGTTAATCAGCTATCATTTTGGTTTCCTTTATTTCCTTCTCGTTCATCTGTTGGCCGCATTTCAATCGTGGGACAGTTTACATGGCCCCAGGCCTGCTGGAGGCAGATCGGGTTCACCTGTCTAAAAAGGGGAAAAGGATTCTGACCCATGAGTTTGCAGGGCTGATTGACAGGGCTTTAAACTAGGTTTGAAGGGGGAAGGGGATAAGACCAGGCTCGCTAGATGTGAGTCTAGGGGCGGCATGTCAGTGTTGGGGATGAAATCAGTCCAGCTGAAGTGCATCTACACCAATGCACACAGTATAGGTAACAAACAGGAGGACATGGAAGCAAGTCTTACAGGCACAGAAACAGGCTGTCCTTGTGTGCTGGAAGGTGAGCCAGTGGGGAAGAAAACTGGCATGGCTGAATAGGGAGCTTTCACTGGAACTCAGGGAAAAAAAAGTTTATGACCTTTGGAAGAAAGGGACCGGCAACTCAGGAAGCATATAAGGATGTTATTAGGTTGTGTAGAGAGAAATCAGGAAGGTGAAAGCTCAGCTAGAACTCAATTTGGCCGCTGTTGTGAAAGATCATAAGTGTTTTTATAAATAAAATAAGAACAAAAAGAGGGTCAAGGAAAATCTCCATCCTTTTTTGGATGTGGAAGAGAACATTGTAACCAAGGATGATGAAAAGGCTGAGGTCCCAGACGTCTGGAGATTGGCCAGTATGACACCCATCTATGAGAAGGGTTGGAAGGAGGTTCTGGAGAACTACAGGCGAAGGTCAGCCTGACCTCTGTGCCAGCGAAGGTCATGGATCAGATCATCTTGAGTGTGATCCCGGGGCACATACAGGACAACAAATGGATCAGGCACAGTCAGCATGGGCTTAGGACAGGCAGGTCTTGCTTGATCAACCCGATCTCCTTTTATTACCAAGTTACCTACTTAGGGAATGTAGTCCACCTGGACTTCAGTAAAGCCTTCAATACTGACTCCCACAGCATTCTCCTGGAGAGACTGGCAGCCCACGGCTTAGACAGGTGCACTCTTTGCTGGGTTAAAAAATGGCTGGATGTCCAGGCCCAGAGGGTAGTAGTGAATAGTGCTGCATCCAGCTGATGGATGGTCACCGTGGGGTTCCCCAAAACTCGATAATGGGGCAAGTCCTTTTTAATATCATAACTGATAATTTGGACACCCTCAGCAAGCTCACAGATGACACTATGTTGGACAGGAGTGTTGATCTGCTGGAGGGTAGGAAAGCTCTGTAGAAGGATCTGGACAGTCTGAATTGGTGGGCCAAAGACAACTGTATGATGTTTAGTAAGGCAAATCGTTGAGTCCTGCACTTGGGTTGCAACAACGTCATGCAGTGATACAGGCCAGGGGCTGAGTGGCTGGAAAGTGGCCCAGTGAAAAAGGACCTAGGGGTGCTGATCAACAGCTGACTGAACATGAGCCAGTGTGTGCCCAGGTGGCCAAGAAGGCCAATGGCATCCTGGCTTGTTTCAGGAATACTGTGACCAGCGGGATTAGTACAATGATCATCCCTCTGTATTTGGCACTGGTGAGGCCACACCTTGAGTCCTGTATCCACTTCTGGGCCCCTCATTTAAAAAGGGCATTGAGTTGCTGGAGCATGTCCAGAGAAGGCTAACAGAGCTGGGAAAGGGTCTGCAGCACAAGTCTGATGAGGAGTAGCTAAGGGGGCTGGGGTTGTTTAGCCTGGAGAAATGGAGGCTCAGGGGTCACCTTATCACTCTCTAAAAGTACCTGAATGGAGCTTGTTGTAAGGTGGGGGTCTGTCTCTTCTCCCAGGGAACTAGTGATGGGACAAGAACACAGAGCCTCAAGATGTATCAGGGGATATCAGGAAGAATTTTGTCACTGAACTGATGGTTAGGCATTGGAATGGGCCACCCAGGGAGGTGTTCCAACTGCCTCTGTAAGCGGGATTTAGTGCTATGGTTTAGTTGACGTGGTGGTGTTCGGTCAAAGGTTGGACTTGATGATCTTGGAGGTCTTTTCCAACCTAAATGATTCTATGATCTTGTGATTCTGTGATTCCAGATGACTCTCACTTCCACGGTCCCTGCTGTCTCATTCTTTATTCATCTCCTGGTTTAGCTCCTCACTGTTATAGACCAGTACAGCTCTACAGAGTTCAGTAGAGCTGTGTTTATTTAATGTGTCTAAGTACATGGCCACCCTTATCAGATGTCAGGCAAGCAGTGTATTTAACAAGCCTCAAGGTTTCTCAGGCTAAGTATTTACATCCTCAGTTTACATTAATGTGACATGTATACATTTGCATATATTAATGGAATTGGCATATCTGAATAAAAAGAGCGATAATGTGTGGATATTTTAGCATGTAAATTCTCTGAAGCATGGAGAATTCCATTTTGTATTAATGTGGAAGCACCTTTTTGTTGCTAACAGAAACAAATGGTAAGTAATAATAGCCATTTACAATTATTAATAGCAGTAAGAGATTGAAATATGCTACCTAGGAAATCTGTGTTAATAGTGTTTCAGCTCAAACATTTTTCTAAAAGACACTATTTCCTCTGAAACCATCAAAGTCATATCAATGAGTTTTAGAGGAGAGGCTAGGAGCAGAGTTAGGGATTACTCTCCTACTGTCCCCCCTTACAGGGGTATCCAGGACTTCCCTTTTAGGAGGGAGTCAAAATAGAAGGCAGCAAAGCAGTAGTAGGGAGTGGAAGTGACTGATGCTTGTGGTGCTGGCTTTCAGCTAATGGCTTCACCACTTTGGTCAAGGAAATTCCATCTTGGCTTCTTTATATTCAGTGTAGACAATCATTAACTCATACAGCATTTAGCTGAATTTCCAGTAGAGGCCCTTTTTTAGACTAACTTTTATCAATGTAATTGTTTCAGACAAAGGCAGTCTACAACAGTAGACAGTCTACAATTCATGATGATTGACTTAAATTTTTGAAGTCCCTTTGTAGGGATTAATTTTTAACTAATCTCAGCTTTGTGCTCTGTTTGTAGCCACAGCTGTTTCCAGTGAACAGAATCCTGTTATTATCATAGCTGTGGTTGCTGTGGCAGGAACTATCATCCTGGTCTTCATGGTGTTTGGATTCATCATCGGACGAAGGTATGGCATCTTTGATGGACATAAGCACATCTGACACCAGTCTTGTGAACTCTTGAGACATAGTCGAACCTGGGACAGTAATTTGCAAAACTGAAACAGAAATAATTCTTAGTAAGAACAGTTTTCATTTAAATCCCATTATCAATTATATGGTTTGTCCTCTTACTTTGGCAAGATACTTATATCAAGATGTTCTTTTTGTCCTATGTAAATGTGCTTTAAAAGGAACCCCTAGCAGGTTCTTTACCTGTACTCCTCAAAGTCTCTCTTTCTGTTCAGTTTTCTCACATGGAGAAGTCTGACACTTTATCTGATCAGCCTTTAAATGACTTTACATTCAAGAAAAAGAGACACAGCAGTAAGTTTAAGAATAACCTCATGTAAAACAGTGTTCTACTTTCAAGTTCTTTAATCCTCTGTTTTATCTATAGAAGCCTTTCACCAGAACTAGACTTTTTTCTCTAGGACCTGTCCCGACTGGTATTTGATAAAAAAGCCTTTTGATTGCAACTGTTCATGATTTATTTAAAACTCTGCTGTCAATAGAATTATAGGTGAAAGTTTCAAAGGGCCTACAGCAGTTAGGTTCTCAGTGCCTAAAAATCCCAGCCTGCAAAACTGATTTTGTCAGGACTTTAGATGTGAGAAGTAAACCATTATTTACCAGTAAAACTGATGCTTTAATTTCTTTTCAGGCATTGTGGCTATAGCAAAGCGGATCAAGAAGGGGATGAAGAACTTTACTTTCATTGTAAGTGTTTTGCTTTTTTTTCCCCCTTTCAAAAATTCCCAATTTCAGTAGTGTAGACAATGCTAAACCAAGATGCCATGAAAGATAATGCCATAGGAAATTCAAAAATGCTGTGTAAATAGCAAGCAGGGAGTTAAACACTGTAAAAATGTGACCTACACAAAAAGAATGCAGATTAAAGTCAACATTGCTCACACAGATGGTTTTATTTCTATACATGTCTATGATATACTGTTATTTTCATTCTGCATTTTTTGTTTTCTTTTGGTTGCTGTGAATACATGTTTCACGTTGTCCTAATGATCCCTCTGAGGTGCAGTATTCAAGAGACCTTTGCCTAAGTGACTATTTGATCTTTACCTCAGGCAAACTTCAGATTAAGAAAGTGTGAGTCACTGCATCACCCTAAAATGAAGCTGTTCTGCTCGAAAGCTGTTTTCTGCTACTGTGAATACAGTTCCATCAATATTTACAAAACATAATGTCCTTAAAAATAGAATATTTAATATGAAGAGAAAGGTCAGCCGCTTCATTACTGTTCTGTGATCTAGAATTACTTGCCTAGCTAAGAATAGTACCTAAAGCCTCTCTTGTTAAAATCACATCTACCATCTCAACTTAGAGTAGAACCCTGGGAAAACTCAATAAAGCACATCTTTCTTGAGTTAATGACAATTGAAAATGTAAGGAGAGAGGAATGTTTTAATTTATTTTTGAATTAGTCATTAACTCAGGAAGTGTCGTAAACTAAGTTGCAAAATATTTTGAGCAACCATAATTGAAAAAATCACAGAATTAAACTGAACATAAGTTCTGGCACAGAACAATGCCTGGGTTTCCAGTCTTCTCCCATACCTGGTCACTCTCACATTAGTACAACTTCCATTCAGTCATGCTATGCTGTATTTAGCCTTTGTTGTCTACCAATAATTGCAGTTGTAGCTTGAATCCATCAGATTATTGTGGTTTTTTATGAAAGCAATAGGGTTTATTTTAGATATGTTAAAATCATGAGCTATTATCTGAAAGTAATGTTATATGGAAAATGAAGTAGCCACTAGTCATAAATTCTTAGCATTTTCTCAATGCATTGCTCTTTAAATGAATACTTCTAGCCAAAGCTCCACTCAAAATCAGATCAAGGTTCAGTTTTACTTTTCTTCCCTGAAAAAATCAGCTGGAAATTGATCACATTTCCTAAGTTTGGGTGTGTGGCTACCTAAATTCTTTAAATGCAGTGAGTGTCAAACTAAGTAGTGACATCATTGCAGCTTTAGTCAATCAACTCATAAACTGTGCAAGAAAGGTGGAAAATAATAATGAGATAAGAATTATTTGTCATGCACTTTGCAGTGCAGTGTATTTTAAAGAATTTTTCAAAAATCTCATTTTACTTAAATGCTACTCTTCTGGGAGTGATGGATTTGAAATTTGCCTCTCATCATGCATTATAAGCTTTTCACATCTCCAGAAGAGCTACTGCTTTTACTTTTAAAATCCCCATTATGTCCTTGAAGGAAAAGATGAACTATGTGTTCTTCTATGTCAGTATATAAAGAAAAGGGATACACTGACTAAATAATTTCTTATCTCCATTATTGGTGACATTTTTTTTTAAATTTCAGTAAAACTGTAAATTAATTAATGTGAAAGCTGCTTCTTAATAATCGATAGTTGATCCAGAGCTGGTGAGATTTTATAAGATTTCTTTTCCCTCATTTTACTTTCAAGAAATCTGGTTATCTAGCAAATTAGTCTGAATATTGAGCATTCACAGTCTTTCTTAAATCATGGCACCAAATATAAGTCACTTCTTGCCAAACTAGTTTTTCATCGTCTGTTGACTGTAGGAGTAGTATTTAATTTCATTTGATAGCCATGTACAGAATGAGATTGAACCCAATGCTGTGGTCACCAAGTTGGTGACAGAGCTGTGAACGCCAGTTTGGTGGCCTTTTGCTCCATAACAGCTAGACAACATTCTTCTGCACTGAGGTACCAGACTGGATTTTCAAAATTGTAACTTACAACAAGCACGCACTTTGAACAAAAACTTACAAGCAAACATTTTTAAAAGCAGATTTTAAAGCAGTGCATTTAATGGACTATCATATATTTCATTTCAGTTCCCTTCATCTCTCTGTGACCTCAAGTGCTACACTTGAAGATACAAGTACAGTGGAGGAGTTTAGTCAAGCAATTCAGATTTATATTTGGTTACCTCCTCCCTTTTTCATCTAACAATGTCTGCAAATGCAGGCCAGCATTATTTCACGTTGCTATGCCAGGATAGCCTTGGCCTGTCAAAATGTTTTATGACAGCTTGAACAAAGAACCATCAGAGGCCCACTTGAGATTTGCAAGGTTACTTCCAGTCCAGGCCCTTTATCACAAACACAAGAGGATGTCTCCTTCTCCATCTCCTTGCCTTAAAGCACTACTACTGGAGGTCAACCTACTGGAATCTTATTTTGTCCAGTCTCTTTTGGTTTTAAGAAATAAATATTTATAATTCTGAAAAATTGCAGCATGCATATTTCCAATACAACTAAAAGAACATCCATTAAAATACATGACGTGACAGATGACAACAGCTGGGCAACATTTCAAATAATTTCTCTGGCTGTAAATTCATTATATTACTGAAACAATTTCTCTAGGTTTTTGTTGGTTTTTTTCTTATGGTATGTGGATTTAGGTCATTACTACAATCTAAAACATAAATACACATGATTACTAAGCTCTTCAATATATTTTCAAATTTAATATATTTTATGTTAAATTAAAAGAAGACAAAGCAACTGTAAATTATTTATGTTTTATATTGACTTTTGATCCTGTTCTTGTATATCAGTATATCAATTAACAGAGGAACATTTTTGCATTTTCATATTGAGTTTTGATTCACTGATTTAATTAAAGCTCAAGAGTATAATTCTTGTGAGCAAATTTATTTCATAAAAATTGCTTGATTAATAGATTTCCAAGGTTGCTCCAGTATCACCAGGAGTTTGTGCTTTGACCAGAAGAGCAAAAAATAATTTACCTGAATCATCAGCAAACTAAGGGAAAAAACTGCATGCTGGCCAGAGCACTATGCTGCCTGAGTTGCACTAAGCATGGAGAAAGAATGAGCAAAAAACAAGTTGCTGCATATTATTCACTTAGGGGCTTGAGAGGGGAGATAATTGTGCCACAGAAGCCACTTTCCCTTCCTGAGCCTTTACAAGTTGGCTACAAGTGTTTCTCATGTTCATATTACAGTGCAAGAAATACACCTAAGGATATAATTTCTAAGTGCTGTGAATAGTTTGACTATTGCCACAGTCTACAAACAATATTATATTCAGTAGTTTGAGCAAATTCAAGGGGGTGGAGGAGCCTTTCAAATCCCACTAGAGGAGAGAAGTAACATGAGGAAATGCTGTTTATGCATCCTGGGTGAAGAGGACAAGCTGTCCTTACAGAGAAAAGAAACTTTCACCTCCTCTGCTGGTGTTATACCCTTTCCCTCGCTTTGTTTTTACTCCCACTCAACCCTTGCATTTTATTCCATTAAGCACTATTTAATATTTATTACTTCTTTCAGTTCAAGAGAAGATGCTAATGTTAGTCATTTTTTAGTGATGGGATTGTGTATATTTGTGTCAGCATGCTTGCAGATGATGCCTAAAACTAAGGTTGCCTCTCAGAGCGGCTCTGACTCAGGCAGCATGGAAACAGGTTCACTCTTCCAAGGAGCACTCTGCATAATGAAATTCCTGGGCTGACTGCACAATAAGTGCTTTTGCTTCATCACAGTCATGCTTTCTTACATCATTACAGTTAAATTTCCAGGCACCAAAACCTACATTGACCCTGAAACCTACGAGGACCCAAATAGAGCTGTCCATCAATTCGCCAAGGAGCTAGATGCCTCTTGTATTAAAATTGAGCGTGTGATTGGCGCAGGTAAGGCTGCCGTGGCTTCCTGATTCAACTGTTCCATTTAGCCGGGATCGAAACTCATACATCATAATGACAGGCAAATAATTATACCTCAGGTACAGAAGAACTTTTTGCATTTGCCAGAGTGGTTAAGAGCAATGAAGCTGCACTCGCTTCTAAAATGTAAAAACAAATAGGGGAAAAGCCCAACAACAACTGAAAAAACCCAGATAAATGAGTAAATTAAAAGTCTTGCTTGACATTGAAAGCTTATGGGTTTTTAATCATGTATCTGCTGTTAAAATTGGAATTGGGGGAGTGGGCCAGTCGTGCTGCCTATTATTTACTGTCAGGGTAAAGGCAGTAGGCATTTGTGCAAATTCTGCTCACTTTCCTTTTGCAGGGGGGCTTTTTGACCTCTGCAGCTTTGTTCATGTGAGTAAGGAAAACTGGCTGCAGTACAAAATCTTGAACAGAGAGTAGGAAGGTCTTGTTTCTGTGTAACAAAATCTTCCCTAAGGCTGTTTTTTCTTCTACCATTTTTCTTTTTGATATTTTATGAATACAAAAAGTTATTGTTTAACTTCTTATGACTGATTGTAATTGCACCAGCACTACATTGCTTTTTTTTGTCTTGAACTGTCTACCACCTACTTAAGCCATGGTGTTTATGCTCTAAAAAGGCAGTTTCATTTGTTTGCATTAATAAGATATGTGACATTTTTATCGCACTACTCCATGTAGTGAAATTAAGTTTCCATGAGTAAGAAAAATATAAAATTCTTCAGATTCCTGGAGGAAATGTTCTTTTGCTTTCCTGTTGTTTTATATAAGTATTAGTAAAATACTTTTAAAATCACCCTGTAGTTTGGTACTGTAAATTACATGTTGCGGTATTATTTAAAAACAGAAGAAAAAATATCTCTAGAATAAGTTGTTTTACCTGTAAAAAAATGTTTACACTTAGAATTCACAACGCCTTTTTAAAGTAACCTCAGTCATGTTGAATCATGTCTTAATCAAGGAGTAGTAGCATTGAAATTAACCACACTGCTGAGCAAATTATTCCTTCAATGAGTAAGAGCGTAAGAATCCAGCTCTTGCTAACTAGTAATTTTTGTGATGCTAGAGTGGCAGCATCTCTTCTAATAAATACGCAATATGCAAGATTAGCATAGAAAAATTGCTGAGCTTTATCTTTTGCTTTGAGTTAAAAAGCTACCAGCATAGCAACAGTTCAGAGCACAAAGATATATTCAGTTGGATTTTTCTAATGCCTTCTGAGAAAAATGCTGAAAACACTTGAGCTGCAGAGTATACAGTTTAAAATGCATTTTCACTGTTATGACAAATTCCAGAATGTTAATTTTCTTGACTGCAGATGAATTTATTCTTGATTTTAATGAGTATAACTGTTAGCAAAAATAACTAACGGGTGTCAGTAGTCATTCTGAAGAAAGTTAATTAGGAGTGCAGTGGTGAAAGCATATTGTGTACGGCGTTTAGCTATGGCTTTAACCTGTTGATGTAAATAGCAAACAGGAGTGAAATGAAATGCAGTCCAGAAACAACAGAAGCAAACAGACCCAAAGCAGCAGCTGAAACTCATACATCAAAGAAGAATATGGAATTTCTGCTAGTCACAGCACCAGAAAAGCCACTTAGCAATCTCAATATGCATCAGCAATGTTGGCCACATCAACTATTGAGTAGTGCCACGTCTCTCAGACACAAACAGGGTGCAAGTATGCTTGTGCTCAATTTGCATGAGGGATATGTGCTTTCCTTGCCAACATTTTCATTACCATCCCGCTGCGGCCACCTGTCAGATACAGAATATGGTGTCCACTATGTTAAGTTGTTCATACCACACATCCTTTGTTTTAGCCTCTGCTTTGTTGACATGCTGAGCTAGTGGCTGTGCGGCTGTGCAGTATTCCCTCTCTTGTTGTCATATTTTCCGGTTTATTTTTGGGCATCATTTCAGCTGAATATACTATTTTCTTGGGAATAAAAGTAGTTCATTGGCTAGCATCCTGGCCTGAAATGCATAACGTACAAGTTCATGTTTCTGGTTTGCCCGATCTGCCTTTGGAAATCAATCAAAATCAGATCACAGAGAGCTGGAAAGGAGTTAAGCCTTAGTGTCTCCTGTGCCAAGTATCCTAATTACCTGGCTCTGAAATATCACAGACACACAGACACACTCCTATACTCATGTCTTGTTTTCGGCATGGAATGAAACAGTTTTGGAAAGTACTGCTAGAGAAAATTGTTATCCTTTAGTAAGTTCTTGCGGCTAGGAGCTGTGAGTGAGGTGAGTGGTGAATTCATTAATAGTCATCCTTGTTGCTAATGAAGTACAGGAGGGAGGTTAAGGCATCAAGCTAGGGGCATGAGCAGCTAGTTGTTGTGTATGTAACAGCTATACCTCGTGGCATCCTTAGCTCAGTGCCCAAGGATGGCTGAGGACAATACACAGGCAGGAACACTTTTCTGGTCAATTAGCTTAGGTACAGCATGGTATTAACAGAGGTATATGCAGTTGGTTTGAGCTAGCCTTGGTTCAGCTAGCATAGAACGTGAGGGACAGGAGTTTGATTCTGTATGCAGTCACCTCCTATAAGATTCGTAAAAAGAGCCGTACTGGGTGGAGATTTACTCAGACAAGTCAGTTGGAAATGGTCAAAGGCATGGTCAAAATTCCACCCTTCTGGATGAACTGTGAAGTCAAGACCCAGATACTGCTTTTTTATTTCCCAAAGCTCTGCTTGGGGCTGATAGGGGAACAGTAGTGTTCAAATACTCACGGTGTCATAAACAAGACTTCTTGCAGCCCATCCATTAGAACACTCCAACATCTATCTCTTCAGGCATTCAGCCCAATTTCCAAGCATACCTCTCTTCACTGACAGCCAGACACCTTGCCAGTGTGCATGTCCACTTAAGTCCTGATCCCACAAGGTTTCTCCTGAAAGGATTCTCTAATCAAACTCTCTTGTAAGTCTTGCCTAGTTCAGTCTTTTTTTTCAGCACTTATCCTGAAACATCTTAGATTTAGGTGTGTCTGCATACTCATGTGTACATAACAGCTTAATGTTAAGGCACTCCACAGGTATGCAGGAGATAAATTTGATTTGGAGAAGGGACGTGGAACCATATCTCTCAAACTCCAGATGAATTTGCAAAGTACCAGGTTATTAAATATTTTTGCGGTTAATCTTTCTTTTTAAAGAGATGTTCCCTTTTATTCAGTGTATGATATGTTACTACCCTTTTCTTCTATGTATACAAGGAGATTTTTCTTCCTGTCTGCAGAATTGGAGATCTCACTTTTGCTCTCTGCTGACACAGCTGTGAGGCACGGGACAATTCTTAAATCTTTCATAATCTCGTTAATAGTGAGGTAGATATATTGCCATTCAGCTCCACATCTCACATGCTTCCATCCTCTTTCCTATCTGATGGAGTCGAATTACTTCTCTTCCAAATTTGGTTGTTGGGGCCTTTTTTTTTTTTGTATTCTTTCTGGCTGTTTGATCTTTTTTATCACAGGCTTCTTCAAGTTCTAATTGTCTGTTAGTTTAGAACCTTTTACAAACTTGCAGCATTTGCTTGTGTTTGTTTAATGTAACAAAATTGTTATAAGTCACACCTTTCATTTCATAATCTGTAAAGTAAATTATCCTGCTTGAAGGTAATAATGTAGTGCTTCATTTAACACCATAAGGATGCTAAATTAAAAGCAGCTCTGCGAGAGCTGCCTTTTGAAAGAGAAAAGCCCATTGGAACTAATGATAGCAAGGAAACCATGTAGAGCAGAATGACATTTTTACTTAGGAATAGTATAACTATTTCAATAATAGTGTTTTCTTATGAAAGCCACTTCATTTTTTATTTTCTATTTTTAAAAAAAAACGCAAGAAATTACTGAAAGGTCTTTTAAAATATTCAAATAACAGTCCTGTCAGTTGGCTTAACTGAAGTGTTTATTCCATAAGGGTCAGCAATTCATTTAAGGTGCATGCCGAAGTAATCCATTTCAAATATGAACACGTTAAATTTAAACACACCTTTAGGTGGCTATTTGAATCAAGGCTTAAAAGAAATACTGGTATTCAGAGTAATTCAGCATTGATCTACTTCATTTTAGGAGAGTTTGGTGAAGTGTGCAGTGGGCGTCTAAAGCTTCCTGGCAAGAGAGACGTTGCAGTAGCCATAAAAACTCTGAAAGTTGGCTACACTGAAAAGCAGAGGAGAGATTTCCTGTGTGAAGCAAGCATCATGGGGCAGTTTGACCATCCCAACGTGGTTCACTTAGAAGGAGTCGTTACCAGAGGTAAGCAGCAGCTCGGTCTGTCAGTCAAATAACAACACGATGGCAGAAATTACTCTGCCTTATTCATGGTCAAAGATTCAAATTATAAACAGACTGCACACTCCTAATGGATTTTCTCCTGATGCGTAACTAACTAAAACAATACTTACTTTATGCTACAACCTGAGGAAAAAATTTAGATGCACGCATGATTAAAAGATGAAGTACTTTGAAACATATTATTTTTCTAGTTTCATTTAGCCTCAAAGACCATGCAGAGAGATAAGGTTTCTCATGTCCTTTCATATTATCTGAAGTGTCATTATTCCAGAGTCCTGTTCACACAGCAGGAGTTAGGAGAACACACTGGCTTTTTGATTTGTATGGTTCGATTTTGTGAATCATGACCACTCCCCATGCAGATATTTAAGAAATTAGAGCTCTCTAACAGTGCTGGAGGGCTCAGAAATGCTCAATGTCTGAATGATTCCGTCCTTCAAAGGAATAACGTGTGTTTTATCAAAAAAAGGCACTCCATTTGTTTTACAGTTCTCAAATATCTGTCTTCTTTTCTTTCAGGGAAACCAGTCATGATTGTAATAGAATACATGGAGAATGGGGCCTTAGATGCATTTCTTCGGGTGAGTACCAAAATGAAAATGTATATAAAAGTGACATATATTATATATTGACACTTTTTAAAAATCTGTCTTATACTTGTGCGCATATGTATATATAAATATGTATACATGCATGATATTAATTTAATTAAATGGTTCTCAGGTTAAAATGGAGTTTTGACAAATACTAGCAGCTCTCTATGTTATTTCAGCAAAACCAGATCAAAAATGAGAGGATCAGACAGGATCATGTGGGGACATTCTAGGAATTTATGTGATTTAGTGTGGCATAGACATGGTGGGTTTTATTATAGCCCCCAGTTGAAATTAAAACCACTGATACCTGAAGCCAAATCTTCTGCCTTTTGGGAGCAGAATTTTATTGTGTCAGCATGGTGGAAAGCAGCATAAAAGAGTCCCTAAATAAACTATGATTCTGTTTAAGAGATGAACAAAGAAAAAATAAATGCAAATTCAGAACAATTTAGTGTTTTCTAAGTGTGTTCTGAACTCACCAGTTCTGACTCCTTACCATGTATGCAAGACAGTGTGAGATGATGTGTATAGAGAACAGAATTTTTTTTTTTTTTTTAATAAGCTCCAAGCTGTGAATGAAAATTATCAGTAGCTAAGGTTACAAAAAGGAGATCGTTCTTATTTTCTTGGTACAAATAATTATTCTGAGAGATGAAGAGAATAGAAGCAAGCTATAAGAACGTTAGGAAATCTTCATTAGATAATCTCTCTTAGAAGAGACTTGCCACGAGTTAGCGAGAAATGTATAGTGGTTAGCAAGTTTTGTTACTATCAGTACATTAATTGCTCACAGATTTCCTAACTGGATGTATTGCTTTGTCTCTGGAAAAAGTGTGTTTGAAGTGAGTTTCTTTGCCACAGAAGGAGTAAATAAGTAGAAAGCTGAAGTCATAAAACTAATTCTTATTTCTCAGCTATACTAACAAGAATTGCTGCTCCTTTCTTCCCTCCAGAAACATGATGGGCAATTTACAGTCATTCAGCTAGTGGGAATGTTGAGAGGAATTGCTGCTGGAATGAGATATTTGGCCGATATGGGATATGTACACAGGGATCTTGCAGCACGCAATATTCTTGTCAACAGCAACCTTGTTTGTAAAGTATCAGACTTTGGCCTTTCCAGAGTTATAGAAGATGATCCAGAGGCTGTCTACACTACAACCGTAAGATAAATCAATGGGTGTTCATAGTTTTGAGATATGGTTATTAAGAAGAAGTGTATCTTCTGGAGGGTATAGATGAGAGGATAAGAGAAACACATTAATTGCTCAGGAGATGTTAACTGGTCAAAAGGAAGAGTCTCTGCAGAAATCTGTCTCTAATTAGGAAATAATATTTTTGTAAGAACATACACTTTTATTTGATAAAGTTCTAAAAACTTTATACAGTATCTTCATTATCCCATTCCTCATGATTTTTTGATTGAACAAATAAGGCAGTTTTACCCACAAAAATTTTAAACATCTAATTTACTATGAGTCAATTAAAATATTTGTAGGCTATTACTATTTTTCAGGCTAGATTTTATCTCACCAAAGGGTTGACTAGCTTGAGGCTAGTCTGTGACAAAGCTCAACTCCTATATTTTCCCTTGCTTTTGGGTGGGACGCTTTTCTTAAATACGCATTCATCAGGCACAGTATGCTCTTTATTCTTTTGTTGAGCCAGCTCCACTTTCCCACCCATGGGGCCTCCCTGTACCTATTTTCTCATGCTGAGGGAAGGAGGGGCCCCTGGAATCTGCTCCAACAGGCACAGGGATCCAGGAAACCACACCGGTGTTCACATCTGTCACTCCTGCCATTGGGCTCTAAGTGGGATCCTGGTTTAAAAATGTCCGACCAAGATTTCAGAGGAGCCATACGACAAGTCAATGGGATTTATATGCACAGGTTGGGATTCCCTATACCTAGCTTCAGCCAACCAGGAGTTAAATGGCTAGTGTAAATCAGACATCTAAGCAGCCCTTTAAAATCAGTGGAGGGATAAGCACTTCAGAGAAATTCATCCAGCTTAGCTTATACAAGTATCTAAGTGTTTATGTTCCGAGTGGTTTAAGATGCTAAACTTCCTTAGACACCTTGGAAAATTATGCAGTCAGTCAAACATAGCAGATGGTGTAAGTGCTGCTTTTGATGTTGATGGAAATTATTATAAATGCATTCTATGGAAGATGATATGAAAATTCTGTGGGGGAAAATGAGAACTTCCTTCCTTTTTTTTTCAATAGGGTGGAAAAATTCCAGTGAGATGGACAGCTCCAGAGGCCATTCAGTATCGCAAATTTACATCAGCCAGTGACGTGTGGAGTTACGGAATAGTTATGTGGGAAGTAATGTCTTATGGAGAACGGCCTTACTGGGACATGTCAAATCAAGATGTAGGTTTGTTTGGTTGTGCATGTGCGTGTGTCTTAGTAAAACAAAAATTACACATTGTAAACACATACATAAGTATTTCATTATAAATACGTAAAATGCTGTTTTAGAAATAAGATTTATCAAAGTACTGTATGGTTGTCACAAAATGAAAAAGATACAGAGCTTTCACTTTTTACTAAAATCAAAATCGTTCTTCTGCCACATGGATATTGTAGGTTTTTGTCCTAAGTATCAATTAAAACTGGAACATCAAAAATAGTCATATGTGCTCTTCACTTTACTATGCTTAAGTATGGAAAGAATTATTTTTTTTCCAATAAAAATAATTCTGAGGTTTCTGACCTTAGAGCAATGATTAATCATTTGAAAAAAGTTGTTAAAAGTCTGACTGGCAGTTAATGACCTATTTTGGCTTTTTCAAGTTAATTGTGCTGATTTAACAGTACCCTTGTTTGCATAAAATATGATCCAGAGCAACAGGTCAGCACTAATAGAACAGATGGGTGTTAATCTTGATTTCTGACAGGAGTATCTATTAATATAGAAATTACACAGGAAAAAGCCATACAGGTGTGAAAGATATCAGGAGTCTCATTTAAAGTTTTTCAGGTAGGGGCTTGAGTGGGGTTTTTAATTGTTATTTTAATTTTTGATTGAATGATCATCATCAAAGTTAAAAAAAAAAGATAAAAGTGTAGATGATGAGTCAGTTTGGCACAGTGCAAAGTTGTTAATATTTGACAGGTCTCAGTGTCAAAGATTTCATGGACTGTCAAAATATGGGCAAACAAGTCCTTGGGGCAGAGAAAGAGAAATATTTACATTCCCCAGACACCCAGTAGAGTTTCATTTCTTTTGACACCTTCCTTCTGTACTAGATTCAAACATGAAAGAAGTCTGACAGGAATATAAGATGCCTCAAAGGCAAACCTTACCTATCTTTCAGGGAACAATAAGGAAAAACTTTTAAATAGAGGAGAAATTTTGATATCTTTATGCTTCTTATTAGATTTTGAACAGTATTCCTTCCATTGAAAACTGCATGTAAAGCACATGACCGAGCCTTTTTCAAAAAATAGTTAATTGCCGCTTCTTACAGTTTTATCCCTTTTTAGCATCTTTCATGATAACCTTCAATAGCACATAGTTAAAAGATACATCAATTGCTTGGTAAAATAATTCCAAATATACTCGTATGCTGTGATCTTCAAGCATGTCCTCCCACACCATATACACATCATACCAAGCCCATAGATAATCTGTGATGCAAAAATTTAGAATCACCTAATGATTTGTTATTTATTCTCCTTCAAAGTCACCACTTGGAGTATTTAACAGGAATGAAAAGTTCTAAATGTGTTCTTCTAATTTTGTGCTCATTTTATATATTTTAAGTGTATCATTTTGCCTAAAAGTGGATGTGGGTGTAGTCATAGACCAGACCAGATCTCCTAAATAATAGGCCTGCCTGGCTTTGGATCTTTGGATAGCATTTCTTTAATTCTGCCCTTCTTCCTTTAAGTCATTGCTTTAGACTGATGGAGGATACATATTTGCATTGTGAACTCTTTTCAAGCAAAACCCTCCTTTTAGCAATGACCTGGAGCTAGGGTGCACCAAAAGAGCACTCATCCTACAAACTCCCTGCAGAGGCACAGCAGGCTGAGTGCAGATAGACAGAGTTGTCCCAACTTCCCTGGGCAGCGGGCTCGCCTCAGCTTAATCCTTGCTAGTAACAGTAGCCCTCAAACCACCATTCCCCTATTAGACTGCTGATGTTCTTGCTCTCATTTTGTTACTGACCCCAGTGCAGATTAGTTCTTCAGAAAAAGGCAAGGCTATACTTCTGGATTTGTTACCACTATTATAATAATTAATTTGTATTATTATTATATGGCCATAATCAGAGTTACAACATTACATTGTCCAGTTACCCACATTCAATACTTCCTTGTTGGCATCCAGTATTTAAAGTGAACAGACACAGTCCTGTTCTATTCTGCTTTACATCCTCAGATAGCCTGATTATGATAAAAGCATAGTCTTAACAGTATTCCCTTTTACTCTTTTTGCTGCAAAAGCAGAATTTCAAAAACAAATTGCAGGAACTGTAAATAATATAAATCAATTCTGTTAGTAAGAGCTCCAGCTGTTTTCTCTTCATAGATTTGCTTATTAAAAAAAAAAAAAATCCTTCCTCTATTTCATTATCTTTGAGTACTGGTTTTTTAAACCCCACCTCCTCCTTTCTTAGCAGTGGACACTTGTCGTACTTTACTTACCAATATTTTAGAATATTTTTTCAATGTTTTGGATATTCACAGCAATTCCATCCATCTCTAGCTGACTCGTTATTTTATATTTGTGTTTCATCCTTCTTGCTCCGAATACACATCAGAGGAGCTGATTCTGATGTATCACCAAAGCCTTTCAAAAACAGTATCATCATCATGATTCCCACTTCTCTTTGGGTTTCTCTGCAGATCGTAGTGAATGGGGAAAACTCCTTTTTTGATCATTTCATTCATGTTTTCACTCTCCCTTATATTCTTGAATATAGTCTTATGTAGAAAGTTTGCCGGTTCTAAGGGTATTAGATATTTTGGTGGTTGCATTGTTGTTGCTGGCACCTACTTTTTCAATTCCTCGTTGGTGATCTTTTTCTTCTGACCTCTTAAGAAACTACTTCATTTGTGGTAAATCATATGTGGCATGCTCAAAGTGTTTAATATCTTTTGCCGTTTAGAAGGTCAGAAATTTCTGCACTACCTTTCACAGCACAGCAATTGTCCTGTACATAACGTAGCTTATTTTTCACTTTTATTCCACTACTACTTTTAAGCATAAGGAGCTGTTCTTTTCTTTTTCCTCTTAATATAGCTCTAAAGGATCTTACATTTTATTTTTAATGCTTTCTTTCCTATATAGTTCTGTTCTTCCAATTTCCCTGCTCTTCCGCAGAAAACCTCTCTCCACACCCTCTCTGACAGACAACTTCAACGTTTCTAAAAGGTCACTGCACTCATTCTTCAAGGTGTGGATGTTTCTGCAGGAATTGAATATTTCTCAGTCATTTTTGAGCTGTAGGACAGTACTGTCATTCTAAATGTTCAGAGAGAAAGCTGAGGCCTAGGGAGATGAGGCAACTTCCCTGAGGTCAGAAGGACATTCTGTGACACAAACCTGCAGTCAGTGCCCTACCACTGGGCTATGCCTTCTCTTTTCATAAAATTTCTTTTATGCAAAAGGTTTTGATACAAAACCTGGCTGGATTTCAGCCAGCTTTTTGAAGGTCGTTCTGTATTGTCTGCAGTTCTAGTTTGCAGTCCACTGCTCCTGCATTTTCTCACACAACCTACAGAATATTTTCTGTCCGAGGTTATTATTTTCACTAAAACCTGGATATTCACCAACTTTGTTTATTATACCAGATCTACTTCCCAGAACTACATCCAGAACAGCTTATGATCTTGCTTTCTCTACAAAATGAGGGAGAAGACAGTCCTATGCACTCCCCTTCAGGAACAAGAACCCTTCCTTAGCAATTCTAATGCTGCTGTGTCAGTCAATGTCAGTATACTTGAAATCCCCCATGAACAGTGTTTTAGCCCTTTTTTTACTAGCTTTTCTTATCTGCCTTGCTTCCTGACGTGCTTTTTTATTCTGCCCTCAAGGTTTACAGAAGTTTGCTGTGATTTTACTTTATCCATTTTTATTTTTACTTAAATCCAAATGGACTTGGCTAAGGAAGTCAATGGGTGGGTGTAATTCTTGGTTCAGACATTTATGCTCTCCTTTGATCATATCATCATCTAGCAGCATCTTTTATTAAATCTAACTTTCTGTGATATATTAAAATAGCATTTACCCAGGTCTTTCTCTCTCACATGGCACCGTTCTGCTGCTTTATCATTAAAATAACATGGCTAGACATAGAATACAACTTTTTTTCCTAACAATTTCTATCTGCTACACATTTTTTTTGTATCCTTTTATAATACCTTCAGGCTTCTTGTATTTTATATGTGCATGCACAGATATCTATCCATTTAAAAGTCAGTTGCTTCTACCACACACTCTTTCATAAAAACCTTGGGGCAAGTAATAATGCTTTCTGAAATAACTCCATTTATCAATCTATCTGTTGCTTCCTTGGTGAATATAATTGTTGTTCCCTGCTACTCACTTGTCTAGGTAATATAGCTATGTTCTGAACATATAGAACAATATGCTTAATAAGCCCAAAGATAAAGCTGGGGAAATTATTTGAAAACCTGAAGGCTAGTGTCAAAACAACAGACTCATATTTTTGCAACGCTGATGGCAAATTTTAGTTTATTGACTTTTAGTTTTATATTTAATTTTCTCTTATATATTTGAACTGGGTAGCAACACACATTCTTTAAATTACTGTTGATGAAAAATGATTAACTTTGTTGGCTACTAGGTTATAAAAGCAATCGAAGAAGGCTATCGTTTGCCAGCACCCATGGATTGCCCAGCGGGACTGCACCAGCTGATGCTGGATTGTTGGCAGAAGGAACGTGGTGAAAGGCCAAAGTTTGAGCAGATAGTTGGCATTCTGGACAAAATGATTAGAAATCCAAACAGCTTGAAAACCCCACTGGGAACCTGTAGCAGGTAAGAAAATCTTTAGTGTGTGTTCTTACGACGGTGCACATGGCTGGGCTCTGGATGTTCTGCTTGGTGGCTAGTTCCAGTTCACACTTATTTCATCTGTCTTTCAGTTCCTCCTTCTTTCTGTTCCCTTTTCTTCTCTTCCCTCATTTGCCCTTCTTTTTTACCATGCTAAATAAAGCCAAAAAGGACTTTCTTAGAAAAAAAAAAAAAATCAACCAAAATAAATATCGTGGAACTAACACATTTCTCAGTAAACTACTGCCTGCTCATCACTCTTTCCACACTCACCACTAGTCTATGTTTTCCTTGTTTCTTAAAATCATAAAGTCTGGAGGGCAAGGATCATTGTCTATTTTAGTTTTATATAATGCATCCCTTGCCCTAGGAAACTGCTACAGTAGAAATAGTAATTAACAATACTCATGCTTGGCCAATGTACCTTGACATGCTACACTCTAGATTTTTATCTTTTATTTTCTGGCTTTAACTCCTTTCAGTGATTGCATCTCATTGTATTTCATGATGTAGTTTTTAATGGCTTCTTCATAAATTTCAGGTGATTTATTTAATCATGGTAATCTTTTGATCTGCTAGCTAGATCACTGCACTAGGGAATCAACTGGCCTGTGCTCTGCTCCTGATTCTTCCACTGACTGATTTGCTGTGTGACTTTAAGCAACTTGCTTTGTGTCTCTGCTCTTCCCTTGTCTTTGTTTTGTCCCATCCAATTGAAAAATGGGAATAGCTACTACTATATTTTCTAAAATGCATAAAAGAACAGCATCTTTATTTTACTCAGCAACGTAAAGACAGCTGCTGTCATGCTAGGTAATAAGGTTGATTTTCTGTTGGTAACAATAGTCCATTAGGCTGATTTTGCTCACTCTGACCTTTCATCTTTTATGTGAATAAACTTAGGAAGTACATATTGTGAGCTACAGAGTAGTCAAGAGCCATTCACAGAATAATCTAATCTGTGTATAAAGGCCTATTACTTTCTACTCTCAACATTTTTAATACCCAAAACTTACTTGACTCTCACCTTGCTAAATACTCCCTGATGTTTTACTCTCTTTGGAAACAACTTACTTTCCTTTTTCCTTCTCCATAGACCAATTAGCCCTCTTCTGGACCAGAACACTCCCGATTTTACCACTTTCTGCTCCGTAGGCGAATGGTTACAAGCTATTAAGATGGAAAGATATAAGGATAATTTCACAGCAGCAGGCTACAACTCTCTTGAATCAGTTGCCAGGATGACTATTGAGTAAGTTAGTACTGGGCATGTTTAACTTGCGTTTAGGGAATTTCTAGGTAAAACAATACACAGTGTTCAACTCCAAAACTTTGCCCTGAGTACAAACATTGTACTTGGGGTCAAACCAGCCATTTTAGCAGCTGACTGTGTTGTATTAGAGCATCTCATGAAAGGGCAAATACCGTGCTACCTCTGTGTGGCATCATTTTTTCCCCTGCTTTTCAGACCAATTGAAATAACACCAAGGGACTAGAATTTGAGGGAGAATGTGGCCCCGTTCAAAGTACATATGTATAGGAAAATAACCACTTTGCCTCCACCACCTAATTGGTACCTTTTTCCCGATGTGTTCTGAGAAGATGTGAAATTTTCTCCTAATTGGCTGGGGGCTGTTTGTGTCCTGCAAGACAGGACTTTGCATCAGGATAAGTCTGTAGAAGCAAAACAATTTTCTGAAGGCAGACATGGCCTGTATCAGTACTGTCATCTTAAAACAGGTCTTCTTGGCACCCTGCAAACAACTTCCTTGTCCTGGTGGTTGCCAAACACATGTAATTCCTCTTAGAGAGCAGTGGATTTCTAAACAAGTTTCTAACCCAATATTCTCAAGATTTCAACCCTATTCTTATCTACCTGGGGTCACTAGGGGTCTCAGCCTATAGCTTGGGAACTGTCATCAGAGTCCACAAGCTTCTAGCACTAGTAGGGGCAGAGTAGAAACTGCTGCTCCCCATTCATTTGCATGATGGGTATGTGTCAATATGCAAAGGCTTTCACTAGGCATCTCTTTAGGAAACAGATTATGATCCCCAAAATCTTGTATTTATACATAACTTTATCCTGAAAGCCACCCGAAGTATTTTACAAGACAAGTATCTTTGTCTTCGGGTGTCCTTAGAAGCCACAATAAAAGATTATCATAATGTAAAACATACTGGCCTCCTTCTCAGATGTGGAGACCCACACAGTGTAATTACATGACGCTTGCCATGTAATTGCACTCCTCGCTGAGAGGTTGAACAGTGCCTATTTGAACTTCCCAGTACTGAGCTGAGGTTACAACGTAGCTTCAGTGTCAGAACCTGTAGTCCAAACCACTGCGTAGCTTTGACTCACAGTTGAATACCATACAGTAGCAGTCTTAAGTTGAAAAATTAACAATGTACGCATTTATCTTCCCCAGGGATGTGATGAGTTTAGGGATCACGTTGGTTGGTCATCAAAAGAAAATCATGAGCAGCATTCAGACTATGAGAGCACAAATGCTACATTTACACGGCACTGGCATCCAAGTGTGATAGACATTTCTCCCTTATGAGGGAGGTGACAGACTGAGAGAACAGCACTGGCCTTCAGTATATATGAAGTGCTGCTAGAAGACACTTGATTTCCTGGGTCCTTCCTGCAGTGAATAGAAGAGCTACAAGAAGCACCTACAGACTTGAACTCCTAAGTGCCACCAGAATTTATGAAAAGGGAATTAGGATCCACCAGTGGTGGCAAGGAAAACAGCAGTGACAATAAACAAAGTACTACCTGAATAAACATACAAACACCTTGAGCTCTCTAACCTCCTTTTTATCTAATAGACTTTTTAAATGTACATAAAAATTTAAAAAAGAATATATTTGTCAGATAAAATCATGATATTATTGTTGAATTCAACAAAATATTTTCCTTAAATCTGTGATTTCTGAATCTTTTTTTAATCATTTTTGTTTATTCTTCATAAAGACTTTCTTTTAGTATGATGTTTATATCTTTGGACCTTTTTAGTGCTAATTCAATGACACATTACTACACTGGGTACCTCTGAAGGATTATTTGAGTTCCTAGAGATTTAAGAAGCATGACCAAGCAATGTATAATCTATCCGAACTTTGGTATCCTTTTGTGCCATTTCCTTTTGTTAAATCAGCACCGTATTGACATGGCTAGCTAATTGGCAGGGAGTCAGGAAAATACAAGTTGCCAAGAGCTCTGATATTTTTTAAAGAATTTTTTAAGGTTATACATATGCTATCTTTTAAAAGAAAATAAAAGAAAAAAAAAAGAAAAGAAAAAGAAAAGCAATAATGACCCCTAAGTAGTTCTAGGCACTTTTAGCAAATTGTTTGCAAGATGATTTTAATGGACTAGAGTTAAACTGAGATATATTCTGAGATGTAGATCTACAACTGTAAACCTGCTGAGACACAGCATTGAACGGGCAAGTGATTGTAGGAGTGTCTCAGAACACGGGTGCAGTTTTCCAGTGTTACCTAAACCATTTAATCGGAGCACATCACATTTTTTTTCAGTACTCTGCATTAGAAAATCTAAGAGAAATAGCTGGTGTATGTTTTCTATGAGTTTAAGCCGTATGCAGTCCAGCTGTCAGAATAAGGACATAGCTTTTATATGAGAACTGTAGAGCATGAGACCAGGGGCAGTTCAAAATTTTCAATTTTTTTACAAGCGTTTGCTGCTCTGAACAAACGTGTGTGCATGGTCACACAGACTCAACAGTCATTCATCAGGAACAGAGATGCAAAGGTAGTTGCTCAATGGAATATCTTTTTACACCATTTACTTATATATAAATTTTGTTTGATTAAAGTATTTAATTACCATAAGCAATAATGAACAGTGTCTTTATGTATATTGCAAGAATGTATATGAACAGAGAGAAATGCTTTAAAAAAAATCTGAAAATTGTGAACTACCCCAGCGATGAAATGCTGTACATCCAAAGAGAATTGGGCTGCTTCTATTGATTTTGATAGAGAAAGATCCCAGGGATCAGTCATAAATTGGTCTGGTTTGATAATGTGGGCATCCACACAAAAAAAATAAAAACAAAAGAAAAACCTTGTAAATGTTCCTTTGTAAAACTTGTAAATTTTATTTATACTGTCTTGTTTTGTACACACATTTATGTGTAGTGAGCTCTGAATACATTGAAAATGCACTATATTTTTCTATTTTACTTGCAGAGCATCACAAACAAACATGTATATTCAGTGCTACATAATGTGTTTTCCCACATTTAGGACCAAAGATAGTTATCAAAAACTTAAATGCATCATTTTCCCCCCTCCTTTTTTCTCCCTTTTTTTAGATCACTGTACAGTGTTATATTTGTCATTTTATTTATTTGTTTCATTAGAAAAATCAGTTTGGTTATACGAATTTTTCTGTTCCCCCCACCTTTGTTGAAGAAAATCTGTAAAAAGCTTTTAACTAGCATAATCCCGATACATAGACACTTCCATTTGTAATCTTTGTAATAGACTGTAAATATATTTTTGGAACTATAATGCAATGTGCATAAGGGTTATTTTTCAGTGTCCATATATGATTGTTTATACAATTCACAGCACTTTACAGTCATGCTGAGAAGCCTAATTTATTGCCTGGATTTGGGCAGAGTAAGAAAAAAAGGTGACTATTCTTATTTCATATTAGATTGTCATTCAGTGGAAATGGAGTTATTTTCACGTATGCAGCTCAAGATGTTTTTTTAACTATTAAAATTAATTTTCTAAAAATACTGTAGGAATATGACGCAGAGTAGACTGCATGCCCAATATTGAAATTAGTGCACGCAGGCACTTGGCCAAGGCATTTCGAGTAACCATTAGAACACAATTAATAAATACACAATTAATAAACATCCATTTTGTGTTATAACAAATGCTAAGTGCCTCACTACTGGGGTGAGCATCTGTGGGCAGCTGGGCAGGGTGCTTGTCAGTCTTGTTGCTGCTTTAAGCACCCAGCTAAGAATTTAGGAATCTTAAGTTCAGACACCTGCTTCCTTATAAATCTCAGCTACTGTTTCCAAGGGCTTGGTCATCCAAGGTGTGATGCAGCAATGCTGGTATTGCTGAGAACCTGCAAACCCTAAATGCAAAAGAATTGAGGCCAGGCTTCACCTTTAGGACTTGGTCAATATTCTGAAGCACAGAGGCCTCAAAGCATGTGTGGTGACTTGGGCTCACGCATGTACAAGTGAGGGCCCTAATGGTATTTCTTCCTTAATTTTCCTGGTTTGATTTAAGCCATCTTCTTTGAATAGTAAGTATATTTTAGCATTCATCTATATACCTTGACTGCCTTAATGTTGCCACAGATTTTTACACATTTGAAAGTGGTAGAGCAGACCCAGAAAGCACAATCGCGATCAACCGCAATCAATCAGATAACTTATCTTTATGTTCAGATCATTACTGCAATTTAGAGCACATGCATGTAAATGGATTTTTGGCTGGTAGAGCAGCAACATATTGACATTGGTTGCAGTTCCCCAGGTTTCAGAAAACACAGTCCAGGGTAAGAAAAATAAAGTGCCAGAGAAAGTTGATGTTCATGGGAGGAACTGAAGAAAAAGTTGGGTCACAGGGAGAATGAAAGGCTAAATGATGAAAAAAAAAATTCAGTGCTGGCTTCATTTCAAAGAATTTGGAAATTGTGCATTACTAACGACAGATTATCAGGCTGCCAGTGAGGCTGATCTTTCTTGACTTTGTCCATCTACAAGTATCTAGAAGAGAGATGCCTAAAGAAAAGCAGGATGAATCTCCCTCTGGGAATGCTTATCTCCATTAGCTGTAGAGGGAAGCCAGATGATTAGCTTAAATTAGGCGTCTAATATCTATATAGCTAAAGTTAGGTAAAGTGATTCCTACCCTATCTGTCCTTGGCTGCTACAGTTTTCCTTGTAAAGCGAGTGTCATAGAAAGGCAGCTCCTCCACCACTGGTATATCCCAGAATGTATTTAAACTGTGCTTTATCACAGAGAGAAGTGATTTTTTTTTTATTATTATTGTCAGAGACTTGTAACAGGTCATCTAAATGCTTTTTGTATGTGGATATAAATTCTTGAAAATTTTTGTGATTGTTCTGAGGAAGACCTGCCTAGTAAATTACAGTTATTTAATATCTTAAATAATCAGAAATATTTGCTGACATACTGCTTTAGTCCAGAGGTTATGTGATCAGATATGATAGTTGCTGTTTGCAAAACCATGTTTATCTAAAGCCTTGTCATGTAAAAATCTCCAGGAGGCAAAGATGCTTAAATGTATCTCAAATTGAATGTTGCCCTTAATATCTCAATAATTGAGCTCTGTCTGTATTATTTTCAATTTAAAATGAGGTTTTTTATATTTGTTTAAGGTTGAATTATCTGGCATCCACTGAGGGAGTTTGAAAAAGTGATTTTAAATTAAATTTGCTTTTCTCCACTAATAGTAATATACGATGAATAGTTTCCACTGTTTTGAATGTTACAAAAAGTATTGCTTTAATGTGGGGGATGAAGGGGTTTATTTTTGTTTTGTTGTTGGTATTTTTTTACATTTATTGGTTAGTAGTTGAAATAAAAAAAAATAATAATTTGTCCTTAACTTTCTAAGTAATTCATATATAGCAATATTGAGAATTATTTAAATTCCATGACTTTTCGGTTACTGCTGAGATGGTATTCGTGTCACTACAGCCATAATGCCAGGTACAGAGACACCCTGCCACAGGGGCAGGTTCAGCTAACATTCTGTTGCCCAGTAATGGCATGAAGCAGTCCACTGGCTGTGTGAAAGGAGTGAAGGGCAACTCGGCCAAAAGATGCTCATTTCCCCTTTTAAAAGTATATTTGTTACATGTTAGAGCTAAAACATCCTTAATTCATTGCCTCCCTGCATGTGGTTAAAATCTGATGTGCTCGTGATATGCATTTGGTCTTTGGTGGGTTTTGCTGGTTGGTTGGGTTGTTTCTCTTATTTGTTTTATCTTAAACAAGTGGCATTTGAGGTTCTCATGGAAGAGAACAGATCCCATACAGAATGACAAGCGCTGTTTTAGAAAAGTACAATACAAATTCTTGCCCAAGAGCCATTCTGGCAGCAGGTGCTGCAGGGGTATTCAGACAGTTGGTGCAATGATTTGCTGAGTAACTATCACAACAGGGTTTCTCCATCTTCAGGACCTGTTAGGACTTCTGATCAATTAACTGCTATATGGAAACAGGCGAATTTTTTCCCCCACTAACTTGTAATGGACCTGCATATGGTAGATTTGAGATTTGCAAGACTATTCAAAAGTCTTAGTCTAAAACAAATTTCTAGTAAAACAAGAAATCCTGGGCTGCAGCCTATATTTTTTCTCGTATTCCCTAAAAGGTTTCAGATGTAGCCAACAATTACTTTTAAACAGATACCTTTATTCTTTGCATAGCTCAGCGCTCTATTTACTTGGAAATAGGCAGTTCTGCAACTAAAGTTCCTGCAAAAATGGATTGGGGAGGAATGGGAAAGGGAGGAGGGAATACGACAGTTTAGGGAAAAATAAAAAGAAAGAAAGAAAAACCTCATCTAAAAAATGGCCTGTGACACCCAAAGTATAACAGGACTCCCCATTTTTGTAACACATTCCATGTAGGGATTTGAAAAAAGAAAAAAAGGACTAAACCATAGGCATAAAATCTGCAGTATCCTGACGAAAGAGTAGTGGCAGAATGCAAGCTACTTTTGTGGGAGTTTTTCCCCTGGATTTGGTTTTGTAGGACTTTTAAGTTACAATAATTGACGCACAGATTTAGAGCCAAATCTGTTGGGACAGGCGAAGGGATAAAATTGGCATGTCTATAACATCCATGAAATTCTCAGAGCACTTTCAGGGTGGGTAAGGGTTAGGAAGTTTGAAAGTGAAAGGAGTGATGTTTAGACCCTGTAGGTTACATCCAACAAGATTATGAAAGGTTAGAAATTATGGAGGAAAACCCTGGCTTTTGTACGTGGTGAGAAGTCAGAAGATGGGAGGAAATGGAAAGAGAGCCATGAAGTCATTCAAAATGTCTGAGCAAGTTGTAGGGCTCCACAAGACATTGCTGGCAGGGGAGTTAACGAGTGTGAAGATTTTTTTTAAGTAAAGAGACACTGTTAATATACCTAATAATGTAATGTGGAGTGGTTTCAGTACTCTGATTATTCCTCAGGCCAGACTGGAATTTGTCAAAGAGACTAAATTGAGACAGATGGGAAAGCAACTGGTAATACACAACTCATTCAGGCAGACTTGAAATCGAGACATGAAAGGAGAATTTTACAATAAAAGCCTGAAAATAAGACATGAACTATAATGGTACTTACTTTCAGATGATTTTAGAGTAGTTCTCTTTAAGTCTTGTATAATGATAGCAGAATTTAGCACTTATACCGTACAAATTGGGTGAAATTAATGTCTAATTAGAGTGACAAAAAAAGAACCACAAGTTAAAAAATAATTGATGTCTTGGTAGACTACAAAAAAAGATGTGAAACTTGTGTAGCCAGCCAAATGAATCTTGGACAAAACAAGACATAACGCCTGGTGCCAGAAGAGCTAAATCAGGAACAGAAAATCTATTCATCCATGGACCAAGGCTTCTGCATTTAAATGAACCAAATAACCAGTAGTAGAACTCTGCTGCTAATAATAATAACAAAAAACCTACAACTTAGAGGTCATCTGATGAATCATAACATGGCCAGCACTGAAAAACACACACAGTGCTTTAAGCCATAGCTCTGCCCAAAGACTTACATGTGTTACTAGAGTTCCATGACTCTGAGTATGTCAAGTCATGTATAAACTGGAGACATTACAGCCCCAAGTCCATAACTAAAGCCTTCCTCTTTTGTGCCAAAACAAAACAGAAGGAATGCTGAGAATCTGTAGGATCTATCAAGTGCAATAGAAATTATCTTGTGATTATATTGCCCAGAGATGTTGAGTCTTCCTCACTGGAGATATTCAAGAACCATCTCGACACAATCCTGTTCCATGTGCTCTAGGATGAACCTGCTTGAGCAGTGAGGTTGGACCAGATGACCCAGTGTGGTCCCTTCCAACCTGACCCATTCTGTGATTCTGTGATTATTTCCTTAGAATTATGAAGAAAAACGTGAATTTACGTGAATTTAAGGACCAAAATTCCTGATCCAAAGATATTGTCTCATTGAGGGGAAAAATCATCCATTATTTTTACTCGTACATTCAAGTCTAGCTTGAAAGAGGCTAGACTGAATAATAGATGGATAGATGATAGATAGATAGATAGATAGATAGATAGATAGATAGACAGACTGTATCCACATTGATCCCTCTCATTTCATATCTGTAGAAACATTACTCAGGCAATTTCTTGACTATTGTTCAACCTGTGTTACTATGCTAACTTCCACTGGCTTCCTGAAGGGCTGCATGTCCATTTTTAACATGTCTGCTGTAAAATATTTCAGTTTCCTTTTCTCAGGGACAAACAGCCTATGCCAAAAATGCACATGTAGCTTAAGAGCAAGAAGGTGCAGGAATCTCAGATTTGTTCTCTCCATCATGTTCTTTTCAGTCATAGTCATAAATTAAATGTGTTATTCGCCTTATGTTTCACATAGTACATTGCATGAGAAATCTGATTTGCCTGGAAGAAACTTAGTAAAATCATTCGGATAACTCCTGAAGGCCACTCAGAAATGGCTTTTTTTAAGTGCTTAGGTGATTAGGATTTTGTTCAGAAAGCAATAGAGATGCAGGCCATTTCATTCCAGGTGTCTCTCCTGGTTTGTTTACTGGAGTAGCCCATAAGTCATCCCTTGTACTAGTCTATACAAAATATCAGTGTCTCCTTCACAAGTAGGCAATATTTGTACCCTCATGGGTTGCTGGAAAAAAAGACAGGGTTAGATTCAAATCCAGGCCAATATGCCTAACTGAAGAAATTGGGCCAGCAAGGCACTGAGAGGTATTCCTAATGAGGAGTCTCCTTTAATATTACTGGGCCTCAGTGCTGTGGAGAAATGATTGGTTGCTGTTGTGGAGAGAAAGGCTGCACTTTACTACACAGCTTCTCTACACTTCAGTTCCTCCACTGCCAATAGCAGGAATGGAGGCAGGGAAGGAAAAAAAATAGCTTTCAGGCATTTCTTTGTGGTGCTCTTTTCAAGAGAAATAATTGTCTCAATGCCTACATACCTAAATTTGTGCAAGAGGCAAATCCTCTTTTATGATTTCTACTTGCTGGCAAAAGCATCCCAATTAGGCTGTGTGCTCTTTGTTGCAAATCTCAGCTACAAGCTGCCTCCTATCCCACGAAACTGCTTTCTTAACAGCAGGGTGACTCCCAGACAGTACCTTTCTTACCTTCAAGTAGTTACTTGCGTATCCCCACACCAAATTCCCTCTGCAGTTGTCCATGTTTGTTTCCTTGTGCAGAGCTGCCTTTGAGGGATATTTTCCCAGCCATGAGGTAGGAAACTATTTGCAGCACTATGCTCTACTTCAGTTTCTCCCCAGCTGGCATCAGTCATTAATACTTACCTAGCAGCACCCATGCTTCCCTGCAGGGTAAGTAGCAGATGACCGTGAGGAAGGAACATTTACTACTGCAGCAACAACAAAAGCAATCTCCATCTACAACCAACAGACTACGAGTCAGGGAGACCACTCTAAAGTGCGGAAGTCATTAGTGTTGGTCAAAACAAATCAAAATAAACAAGAAAAACAAATGTGTTTACAGTGTGGGGCGTTGTTGAATACAAAAGAGCGTAATGTCAGGCTTCCAAGGACTGCCCAGTGACACAAGCTAGTGGAGTGTATTTAAAGTAATGTCAAAATGTTTCTGTGGGCAGTGCAATCTAAGGGGGAGCTGAATGACAGAAAAAAAAGCCCCAAAAGACCTGGTGAAGGGATTATTTCAGGGAAGCAGGAGAAAAGTGTTACCTTTTGTGATTTTATAATCCTCATAATGAATGGGAGGAAAGTCTCTTCGCATTCATTTGTACCGTTACAAACATATTTCTTATGGATTTTATGACATTAATATAGCTGGATTATTGAAAATCATATCAAAACTAATGCTTGACCTGTGTCATCTGCTTCTGAATTATTTGCTGAAAAAGCAAGAAGATATACCTTAGAAATATTACCTACTGTCAGTATAGCAAAGTATCTTAATAATTATTGAAAAGGGGAAAAAATGTGTATAAAGTAAGCCTTTAAAGAGTAGCTAATACCTTTTTTACACCTGTATATTTGTAATAGGATTTTGCAAAGCTGAATTTATCTCTTTTTTTTAACATCAAATGCTGTCAAGTTATTTAAATTTAACATTAAAAAAAATCTATATTTCATAATGCTTCTGGAAGTGGTTGCATAATATTTAAGGTTGAATTTTCACATCTAAGTTAAGAGACCTTTGCTTTGGCTACCACAGAAACAGAAGCCAGATATCTTAGCAAAGACTTATTTGTGTGCAAATGTGTCATTGAACCATTGCAGCATACTTTTGCAAAACAGTATATTATATTGGCAGTGCTTAGGCCATAAGTTCTGTGGTGTTGTTGCTACTTTTTTTAATTTAAAGCCTTTTGGTGATGGAAGTCCTTGTTAGCTAAGGTCAGTGAGCATTAGTAAGCAGATGAATATGATGTAAATTGGTAGAAGCTGTTTGCTGCAAGTAGGGAGATATCTCACAGAGGTGACATCCAGCTGTTACTGAGCTCACTCTCTCTCCTTGTTTAGCATAAATGCCATAACAAGACAACAGACTGACTCCCCTCATGCTTATTGATAGCTGAATCATGGCTATCCATAGTTCAGGATGCTGATGGACATATAATACCTGTCTGGCATCCTTATGGATAAGGCTCACCTTTTTATTCTGTGATTTGATGAATGGCCTACTTTTCTGGAACTTGTGGAAATGTTACAAATCTCTTGGGTGAGAAAGGCATAGAAAGACTGATTCTACAGCATTGGGCTGTGGAAAGGTATTACAAAAAAGCCAACATCATATTTTCAACCTCTGTGTGGGAAAGGGGAGACTCATATATTGGTATTCATATGTTGCCAAACACTTTGAGCTGCAGCTGCTTGCCTGGAAAAAGGTTGGTTAGGGTAAGCATAGTCCAAAATTACCTCTGAAATTACTTCCTGCACTGTATGGTCCCTTCCCTTCCTAATGCACCTTTCCTGTTCAGAAATCCCCTCCTTCTTACTCTGAAAATCTTGTTTATGACCCTTCTGTGGGAATGAGGAGACTGTTGTTCTGAGTAAAATGGAGATTTTTCTTGGAAGACATTGAGTGGCCTGTCTTTTCCCAGAAGAGCTAATATCTTGATCTGCAGGCACCACACTTTGCCATATCATTCTGACACTGCTCAACTATTAGATAAAGTGCATGTGATCTCTGATCCGTCTTTACATGTATCTCCTTCTGAAAGGATGAATTTAGGCGTCTGATTTCAGAGAAGGTTAGAGGCTGTGAATCCCTGACACATCCTGATTTACTGTTGGGATACATGATGGCTTACCCAGGACTCTCGGAGAGCTAGCTCTCATGGGGTTTCCTTTATGTGGAAGTTACAGAGTGGGTAGTAACTTTTGCGCATTTTCTCTCGTTATTGACTTCGGATATGGCCTTGGCATGTATCAGAGATTGGATAAATAAGTACTAAATCAAACCATACAGATATAGGAACCAAGAACTGAAGCCCTATCCTCACTTCAGAGGGTTTATCCACTGTCTTTGACTGGCCTTCAGTTTCTCCAAACCATTTTAGATTTCTATCTCTTTCCAGGGAGATAGACTATCTAATTCAAATCTGGAATGATATTGGACAGCACAGCAGCTAGAAATGAACCATTATGATAATGAGTATCTGGGTCATAGAGATGAAAGGAAATTATCTCATTGATTTGCCATGTGTTGCACAGGGATCCTCATCTCCCATTTGTTGATGTTTCATACTTGTTAGCTTGCACCTGGGCTCTTCTCTGGTGAAACTAGTGCTTGGGCAGTGAGAACCAGTGGCAGCCCAGAGTAAAGCTGTGCCACAGTCCAGGGCAGCCCTGAACACTGTCTCATGAATCTCTTGATCTGGAGACCTTTGTTCTGATGCTAACCAAAAATATATGAGGAGAGAGAGAGAGCCAATACAAATATAACTTGAGGTTTTAAATACCTATGCATCAAAGTGCCATTTGTGACTACCATTTACCTTTAGCTTTGAATAAATTCACATGTCAATCATTTTTACTAATTCAAAGGTTTACTTGTCTTCAAAATACTAAAAGGACCTATCAGAGTAAAAAAGTTCTTCCTTTTCGAAAGGATTTCTCCTCAGAGTTCCTTTTTTCTGAATTCTTTTCTCACGCATTCCATGCATTACTGGAGCTTCAAAGGGCAGGTGCAAAAAAACCTAATAGAAATGAGATTTAGCTTAGTTAATACCTTCCCTTCATGTAAAGTTAGTCCCTAGGACACTTTACTAGAGACAGAAGAAAACTTTCTGTCCCTCCATCAGATTCCTTCTTCTTTTTGTTTGTTAAGCCTCAGATCTTATGGTTATTAATAATATCAGATCCTCTTCTCAGTTTATCATAAAACATCTGCTCCCATTTTGTCCAGTTTGGTGACAGAGATGTATGGCATGCAACGATGTATTAATAATGCTCTTCTCTTGAATGAGTATCTTCCCTTTGATTCATGCTGTTAAATAATCTAATCCATGTGCTGGAATGACAGATGCTACTTTGGAATCAGCTATAAGAATATAGGTTGGTATAGCAGGGGGACATTCCTCTGCTGGTTTATTTTTCTTTAGTATTAGCATTACATTGGCTTGTCTCAATGTCTATAATAAATTGCTTTTCTTTCAGGAATTTTCAAATAATTTAGTTATGAGATTTCTAGCCATATGTAAAATAATTTCCATTCAATCCTGGCCTACATCCATTAGTGCTAAAGCTATATTGTTTAGAGATTTCATATGACTAGTCTGTCACTAAGTGTACAGTAAAATCCACATCTTATTCTTACCTTTCATTTTTTAAGCTCTGGGTTTGTTTTGTTGAGGCTTTTTTAGCACCACAAGTAGCATAAGCATTGTCTTCAGGTGCCTAATATCATATAATGACTGAGATGAGTCAGTTAAAATGTTTTATAAGATTCTTCAGGCACACTAAGAGCTTCTGACAATATCAGGCTAAGGAAGAATCTACTTTCATTAGCTTACATGCTAGAATCTATCTACCTTGTGTATGCTTTTTTAATTAAGCAGAGTTAAATTGAACACACCCATTCCACCCTTGTCCTGCTTCTCTGTTTTAAACAGTTATCTACATCTTCTCCCAGTACTTAATTTTATACCCTAATCCCCATCTGAAAAACTGCACCTCATTCATTTATTTCCTTTGTTTCCAATACTGAAATTGTCAAGTATAACCCTGTGGCTCATTGGGATCCGACGTGAAACACAGCTACATTTTCCTTCATGTTAGAGGTGTTTGCTTGGGAATTTTTGAGTTTATTGATGTTTACCTAGCCAGTCAATGAGAATTTTTATCAAATAGTGGTGTATACATGGCAATGAAAATGATAGTGTAATTTGCCTCTATTACTTCCTGATATCAGGATTCTGCTGCACTGCAAATTTCATATCTGTTGTTATTATTTGTTTGACAGAATCAAAAACATGCCAGGTGCTTTGCAAAACAGAGAACAAGAAAAATCCCTTTCCAGAAGAGATGACAGCCTGAATAGAAATGGCATAATGGCAGGAAACAAAGGAAGCAGAAAGGGGAAGCAAAACAAGAGTTATAACCATAAGATCATGAGATTGGTTTGGAGGCACAGTGAACGCTATGAGGCATTTTTTTAAAGCGCATAAGGACTGTAGTTGGGATTAGAGAATGGAAATGTAGAAAAGAAGCATGGAAAGGAATGGAGAAGAAGGGAGGAACAGACTGGCAACAGGAGGAAGAGTAAACAGAGGTGTATGGGAGAGGCCAGAACACACACCTGACAAACTGAGGATTATGACTAATGACAAGAATGAAAGACAACATCTGAAGAGCATGATGATTTCAGGAGGATGGCGAAGCAGGACATGGCGATGCTGCTAGGGAGAGAAGAGCCAGCAAAGCTGCCCTGGAAGCCTGCCCTGGAAGCTCCTCACGCTAACATAACCCTGCTTCCCCATCTTCTTTCTAGCTCCCCTCTTATACATAAAATATGTATATAGAAGAGCAAAGGAGAAGGAGAAGCAGCTAAATAAACTTTTCCAAAGATCCTGCTGGGGAAGAAGTTTAAGCTGGAATGATACAGATTTACTCCTACTCATACTGCTCATGGTAGCAAGAAGCAGAGAGCATTCTGTTAGTCATACTCCTGCAGACGAATCTATGTGAGTCTTTGCCCCTGCTTACAAATAGGCCTTGTTGAGAAATACTCAGCAAAATTATAATACTCCAGCCAATCTGGGACATCTTAAAATGTCCTTTCATTCTAGAACAGAAAGAAGTAGAAATTATACCACTCACAGTGAAATGGAAACAGGGAAGAAGAATATTTTAACAAGTTTTCTTTAATGCTGAAAATAATCATTTCAGTATTACAGAAAAATATAAGGGGGATTTTGCTCATTGTAAAAAAAAGTACATTTTATAACTTTTCATGAAAATTTTTGATAAAATTGGGAATTATTTTAATTATGTAGGACTTGTTTTTCTGTTTGGTTTTTTTTGGAAAATTGGTGTTTTTAGAAGGAAACAGGAAAATTGCCATGTTTGGTCTGTCAGACATTTTAAAATAACCCTGATTTCCAAGGTAAGAATTCTTCAGGAGTAAGAAAGCTGCAAAGTGGCCAGTCTAATCTCTTCCTCACTTCCTTCTCCTCTGCTTCTGTGATCAGACGTGTCTAATGATTAGTCTGCAAAGAGCAAAGCCAGTTTCTATGTCTCCCTGAGAAAAGGCATTTTGCCAACTACTTTAAGAATTTTTAACTGGATCTGCTTACAGGAAGTCGCATTTTTGCTGCAGACTGCGTCTCCACTTAAATCCTCCTCAAAGCTCTTCCATTTTGCCTGGAAAGGTTTATCAGAAAGCATGCTGGAGAGGCTCAGATCTTTCTGTCTCCAGTGAAACTGTTTCTGAACACAGTTATAGCTTAGCAGATGTACTGGTATGACAGTTGAGTGACTACTGCTGTTAATGAAATATTCTATTACCTTGGCATATATAGACACTTTTCACTTGGTACTTCTGACTGCAAAGTATTGATGTTTAGGCTGTTATAGGTACTTGCGCATTTTATTTTTTTTACAAGTTTTAGAGGACAGAACTGGATAAATTCTTCTTCTCCTTCAGGGTAACACAGCTTTGCATGAGTCATTCATCTTGAGTGTACGCCAGAGTGATATCAAGTTGGTTGTTGTGACACCTTATCAATATGACGCCCATTTTTAGTTTCTTCTAGCAGTGGAATGATTTAAGTATTGTCTCATGGAGACAGTGGCCTCGTTTAAGAATATCTTGGTGACTCTGGATAGGATTCAAATAATCTGTCTGAGTGAGGAGGAGACAACTGAAAGTCATGGCTGAAATAGTACCGAAAATCCTTAACTGATTGGATTTGTCCATCATTTGCTTGAAGATTTTGGTAAATGGTGGCTTACTGGATTCTCAAATGCCAGCAATGACAAAGCACTTTCTTTTAATTTTCTTCAGTTTGAACTTTGCTTAAGTTAATTAAGCTCTTTTCATCTCAGGGTACCATTTTAGCAATGAGGTTTACAAGACCTTTTCTATCAATGTGAAAACTTCGGCTACTAAAGAACATACGAGGTATAGAGAGTAAACTCGACACTCAGCAGTGCTTGAAGAATGATTCCCACCTCAGTAATTTCTCTCCACTGTTAATGAAATAATACTGGGTTTAAATGCTATAGCCACGGTGCCAATTTACCAAAATCTTCCCTGCCTAAATTATTCTTCAATTAAATGTAGCTCAAAGTTTTATAACAATCCACCTATCATTAAAAAATGGCATTGCAAAGTAGTGTCATAGTATCACCACATAATACAGATTTTTTACATATCATTTTTACATATTTGAAAGAACCCCATTAACTCAGTTGCATACAACTTTTTGCAATAAGAGACACAACATAAAGCAATATCAAAATACAGGTAATACTTCTACTAATTTTATTAGCCAAGCTCCAGATTTTGCATAATTTTGCCACTGCTAGCAGTGATAGCAGATGGTTGGAGGTTATCCATACCTATCTTTTGGTGCTGAGAGAGGATTCAGCTGTGTGGCACCTTACCATCCTCTGCTACCAAAAAAAGAAGAATAAGAAATTTCCACTGGGAACTGTGGCATAACCTCTGGGAAATGCAGTTTGACCTACCTTCTGGGTTCAGACACTGAACTGGATGCATGATTTGGGAAGGGATTTAATACCAGCTACCTCAGTAGCCACAAGGTGTTACAGGAAAAAGATTGAAAAAAACCCAAACTATTATAATGTATCCTGAGACTAAAGGACAGCGTGGTTATTTTACCTAAATATTATTTTCTAACCTTGCCCATACTTTTCCTCACAATCTCTCCCTGATATTGTCTGTCAGCTTTTTCAAGAAGACACTTGATTGTGCATAAAGTAAGAATAGCTGCACCAACTCGAGGCACAAGCCCACATAACCCTGTGTACCTGGCTGTGTGCCTTGGTAGGGGTACAGTCCTGTTATAAGGTCTCCACTGATCCCTACAGATTAGGGACACCTTCAGCTGTTGACTTCCAGACATCTTCAGGGCTCTATATCCAATATGTACAGTTCAAATGCTTCCCAAATCAGGGTGGTGCACTATGATGAGTAGTCTGAATTTGTCCAATAGTCTGTGAATTTACTTCCTTCTTCTGTCAATCTTCTCTCTCTGTCTTGCCCTTCTTTCTCCTGAAGTAGAATGACCAGGGCTGCATGAATTATTCAACATAAGAGTGTATGATGTATTTATACAGTGATATAGCGATACAGTGTATTTATACAGTGATATATATATATATATATGTTTTCTATTTTGTTTACAGTTTCTTTCTTAATCATCCAAATATCCTGTTTCACATTTTTACTTGATACTGGGTGCTTGACTTGATGTTTTCAGAGAGATGTCTGATGTTAATTCCTTATTTTTTTCTTCCCAAGCAATAGTTAATTTGTAGTCCCTGCCTGTGTGTGTGTAGTTAGACTTATTTACCACTTGTTCAGTTCTTTCTGTTTTATCAGATTTCATCACCCCTTCATGGCCAAGGGCATTGAAAATTGTGAAATCGTTTTGCAGTTCTTTCCAGGCAGTTCCTTACTGATTTAACTTATAAAAACCATTTTGTATCAAACTTTCTCATCTGACAGTTCTTAGATATCACATTTCCCTTTACTACTAATAAAAGTACTTTTGCTTAAATCCTTTGTTTTATTTCATGCCTCAGTCCAGGAATCTTTGCATGCACTTAAGTGCCCAATTGCTATAATTCACTTCTATGTTTCTATGGTTGGGGGAGGGAGGACTTCAAACTGTTGTCATTTATGTTTTATTAACTGGAAACCTTAAAAGTAGATTTTAGACCTTCTTATTGCCTTCTGGTTCTGACAGAGTGGTTATACAACCTCCAGAGTGAAAAATTGCTAAGGGCTAGATCCATAAACAGCATCTAGGAATGCCTTTAACCTCTTAGATGTCCTGTCTCCTTGCAAAAGCTATAAACCCAGATTAGTCACATTCCTCTACACTAAAAGAGAAAACCCGGGTGTTAAGCAACAACCTCCACCAACTCTTTTATACTGAGCAGGGAACAGTCTGAGTGAATAGAAGAAACATCCAGATGGGGTAAATTAAACCAGGGAGTGGTGTACTGATATTGGTATATTTTTCAACACTGCCTTACTCATGGGACTTTAAGGTACTGTGAGGCAAGATTTTCAGCATCTCTCCCACAGTAGCTGTTTCTCTTGTTGATGCCACTATTTCCTGCCGTGAGCTCTAGAATCAGACTACAATGCTGAGGTCACAATCCCTCTCTTTCTCTCTAGCCCAGTGAATGTTGAACTTTCAGGGTTAGGCAACAACTGAGTGGACTTTGGGGAGCTACCCTGTCAGCGTGAGCACTCAAAGCTGTGTTTAGCCACTTCTGTTTTAGTGCAAGTCTAATCTGGAGTCTAAGTTACACCACCGGTGAAAGCAGTGACCAGAATTTGAATCCCAGCTTTGCAGACCTGTTAAACATGCTTGTCTAAAAAGGACTCACTCTATACAACCCATAACTTATCTTCACTCAAATGGCATTCTTGCAATTCTCCAAAACACATGCTTGGTCTACACAAGTGTTGTGCCATGACCCATGTTACCATGTGAATACTGAGAGTATGTAAATGTAGGCAGGTGAGTAGACCCTATGAGTTACAGGTATTCATAACATACCAGAAATCTTGCATAGAGTGAAAAAAGAGTGAGCAACATAAGTGAACCATAACTGACGTTTAGTGTTTCTCAAGCTGAGTTGTATGCTGAACATTTGAGAGAAAGAACCGAGAGCATATTTATTTATTTATTTGTTTATGTTTTAGAAACATCCCCACTTGCCAATAGTAAAAAAAAAACAAAACCAAAAACCAACAAAAACCACACCACAGTTATGTACTGTGCCTTTTTTTCTGTAGTTAAAAAAATAATTCTAACAAAACATATAGCTATACTAATCTGGCCAGTGACAAAAAGTGAACCAGCTACCAGAGGAGGTTTGGGGTGACAAATTTCCATCTGTTCCGTTACATCTTAGATGCCTGTAAATCTTTCTCTGAATCAGTAGAACTTTGAGAACTAATAAGACAAAAATTAGGAGAGTCCGCAAACTATCAAATCAATCTGCCATGTGATTTTATAAAAAATAACAAGCTCTAAATGACTGCTAACTTTATCGCTGTCATCTATATCTATGTATCTATACTAAGACAGGCTTCTGTCATTTATATCTATATATCTATATTAATACAGGCTAGTTCACATATTTGTAATTAATTTCTTACTTTCTCAGTTTGTTAGATTTATATGTTGGCACAGCCTCTCCAGTGTTTCACCATTTTTTGTTTTGCTGGTGTTAACATTAATGGGTTCTAATTTTTAATTGATAGTTATTAATTGAGTAAGAATGTCAGGTAGAAATAAAATAAAGGACAATGAACAGAAACTTGGGAGTAAGGAAAAATTCATAACAAATCCCAGGTCAGCCTGTCCTTCCTGGTATGTACCAGGCAGGCACAACTCTTTTTGTATATAATGCCAAAATGGCAAAGAAAGTGGATTTTTATGCACTGATGCCAAATAACATTTAAGCTCTTTCTAGGCCTCATATACTTAGAGACATGAAGGAACTGGTAGAAGGCTCTGGCTTTAAACTTGTCCAAAACCATCTAAGTGTGCCAGTTCTGACATTGTGTGTTCACATTAGATCCTAGAAAAATGCCCCTTCCTTGTTCACAGCCCATGTCAACAGCCCCTTCTAGCTCTTTTCTTTCTATGTAGCACAGGATTGAAGACTTCACTGGTTGTTGGTTAGAGGTTTACTTATGAAAAATGTTTTTTTATTTGCATTTTGAATGTAAACTACAGTTACATTATTGAAAGACTTGTTTGGTTCAATCTTTTGTTCTAATACAAAGCCCAGATTTAGGAAGTGAGAAATGATTGATTGATTCTTTAGAGAAAAAAGAACCAAAAAGTCAACTCTCCTAGTTCTCTTAAAGAAAACCATTTCCTGTAACATACCTTTGCTCTAAGGTTTCCAAAAGTTTGAGATCTCAACTTGAAACCATTTATGGGAATCTAACTTTTTTGAAAGTACTGATTTCCAAACCTCTGAAATACAGGAATTCTCAATTTATTACAAACTAAAGAAACATAAAAAAGGCATCTTTAAAAATAAAAGGAAAAGCCTTAGCTAGTGAATTTTCTTTGGCATTTTATGGCCTTGATTTATTTTATGCTCGAGTTCTCTCTTTCTAATAGATATATTCAGATATGTTTGCACTTTCACAGAAAAGAATCATAGAATGAGAATCATTTAGTTTGGAAAAGGGTTAGGTTGAGTCTAACCCTGAACTGCTACATCCACAACTAAATTATGTCCTTATGCACCACATCTACACAACTTTTAATATCTCCAGGGATGATGAGTCTACCACTTCCCTGAGGAAGCCTTTTCAAATGCTTGAGAACCTTTTCCATGAAGAAATTTTTCCTGGTACCCAACCTAAACCTCCTCTGGCACAACTCGAAGCCATTTCATCTTGTCCTACCACTTGTTACCTGGGAGCAGAGACCAGCCTCCCCTCACTACAGCCTTTTTTCAGGTAGTTGTAGAGAGCCAAAAGGTCCCCCTGAGCCTCCTTTTCCCCAGGCTAAACAACCCCAGCTCCTTCAGCTGCTCCTCATTAGAATTGTCCTCTAGACTCTTAACCAGCTTTGTTGCCTTTCTCTGGATCCACTTCATCTCCTCAATGTACATGTGGTGAGGCGCCCAGAACTGGAACCCAGTACTCAGGGTGTGACCTCACAAGTGACAGGTGCAGGGGGACAATCACTGCCCTAGTCCTGCTGGCCACACTACTTTCAATAAGAGCCAGGATGCCATTTTGATAAAAGCCAGGCACATGTCTGGCTCATGATCAACTGGCTGTAGACCAACACCCTCCTATCCTTTTCTGCTGGGCACCTTGCTTGACACTCTGCCCCCAGCCTTTAGCGCTGCATGGGGTTGTTGTGACTGAAGCGCAGGACCCAGCACTTTGCCTTGTTGAACCTCATACAGCTGGTCTTGGGCAATTAATCCACTCTGTCCAGATCCCTCTGTAGAGCCTTCCTAACCTCGAGCAGATAGACACTCCTGCCCAACTTTGTGTGATCTGCAAAGTGACTGACGGTGCACTCAATTTCCTCATTGAGATAATTGATAAAGATTAAACAGAACTGACCCCACCACTGAGCTCTGGGGAATGCCACTAGTAACTGTCCACCAATGGAATTAAACTTCATTTACCATCACTTTCTGGGCCAGCCATCCAGGCAACTTTTACTCTGCAAACACTGTCCACACCACGATCACACATCTGCTCCAAGAGAATCCTGTGGGAAATTGTGTCAAAGGCTTTGCTAAGTCCCAGCGGATGCCATCCACTTTCCCTCACCCACTAAACTGGTCAACCTGTCATAGAAGGCAATCAGCGTGGTCAAGCTAGACCTGCCTTTCCTAAACCCCTGCTGGCTGGGCCTGATCCACTGGTTGTCTTGTATGTGCCATGTGATCTCACTCAAGTCGATCTGCTCCAAGATCTTCCCCAGCACTGAGGTCAGCCCTTCTTGTAGATGGGTGTCCCTTTTGTTAATCTCCAGTCATTTGGGACTCCCCTGGTGAGCCAGGACTGTTGAAAAATGATGGAAAGCAGCTTAGTGAACTCTTCCAGCAGCTCCCTCTATAGCCTCAGGTGGATCCCATCCAGGCCCCGTAACACTTGTGTGCACCAAGCGGTGTAGCAGGTCACTGAAAATTTCCCCGTGTATTATGGGGGCTTCATTCTGCTCCCTATCCCCGTCTTTCAGCTCAGAGGGCTGGGTACCCAGAGAACAACTGGTCTTACTATTAAAGATTGAGACAAAGAAGGCATTATCATTACTTTTAGAGTCTTAATAATTGACTGAGGCACTACCCCCGACTTTTCCTAATCCTTTGTTGCTATATTCCCCCTTGCACCCACTAAAGAATGGAAATTCTCCGCAGCCTCCTTTTTGTTGCTGATGTGTTTATAGAAACATTTTATATTATCTTTTATGGCAGAAGTTAGACTAAGTTCTAGTTGGGCTTCAACCCTTCAAGTATTCCTCCTGCATAACCTCATGATATCCTTGTAGTCTTACTGAGTGGCCTGCTCCTTCTTCTAAAGGTCATAAACTCTCTTTTTTTCCCTGACTTCCAGTCAAAGCTCTCTGTTAAGGCAGGCTGGTCTTCTTCTCCACTCCCAAAACTTATGGTGGGGGGCAGCAGCCTGTTCCTGTACCTTTAAGATTTCCATTTAAAGCACTTCCTGGATTCCTTTCCCCTTCAGGACTGCCTCCCAAGGGATTTTACCAGCCAGGCTCCTAAGTAGGCCAAAGTCTGCCCTCCAGAAGGCAAAGCTCTGCTGATCCCACTCCTCAGTTCCTCAAGAACTATAAACTCTGTTATTTCATGATGGCTGTGCCCAAGAAGCCCTCCAACCATCACATCACCCTAAAATCATTCTCTGTTCACAAACAACAGGTCCAATAGGGCATCCCTTTTTTGGCTCCCTCAGAAGTTGTGTCACTAAAGTATCTTCCACACACTCCAGGAACCTCCTAGACCATCTTCTCTCTTGTGTTCTATTTCCAGCAGACATCTGGTAAGTTGAAGTCCCTCATGAGAACAAAAACCAGTGAATGTGAGACTTCTAGCTGCTTGCAGAATATTTCATCCACCTCTTCATCCTGTCTGGGTGGTCTCTAAGAGATTCCCATGACATATTCCTTGTTGGCCTTTCTTCTGATTCTTACTCGTAAACACTCAACCCTAACATCACCATCATTAAAATTTAGACAATCAAAACACTCTCTGAAACACAGGACTACCCATCCTCGTCTATCCCTTCTGAAGAGATTTTTGCTATTCATTGCAACACTCCAGTTGTGTGAGTCTTCCCAACATGCTTCTGTTATGTCAGTTATGTCATAGTTTTCCTGCTGCACCATGGCTTCCAGCTCCTGTTTGTTGCTCATGCTGCCGGCATTGGTGTAGATGAATAGTCAGGGAAGTCTCTCCACATTAATATTACAAATGAACTTTTAGCTAGTGGACAGCAATTCTAATCAAAGCTGAAGTATCAAGGAAAACAAATTGAGATGGTCAGTTTGGAGGCAGGTTCTCTAATAAATACAAGGAATTGGTTATATGCTTCATTAAATATTTCAGCTAAGTGAAACTTAAGAGAAAATGCATTGTTGTCAACCATAATTAATACCAATTTGGACAAGAATATTTCAAACCCTACTGTACTAGGTCTTGGTTACTAGAGCCAGCAGAAACTTCTTTAGGCAGCTCAAGATATAAAGTTTTCTTATTATAAATTTCTTATTATTAATATTGTCAGAAGTTGCCAATTAATATGTAAAAATATATGGAACACATTCTTTCTGAAAACTTCATGCTTTAGTGTTTTCTAATGTGTGTTGAAAACACAACTTGTAGTTTTGGCTTCTAACGTATAGAAAAGGTAGGCAAGACCCACTGAAACAGATAAGTGCAGACTTCTGCAGATGATTCAAATTAAATTTAAAGCTAGGTAAATATATTAATATTATTCACCTCAGGCAAACAAAAATATAGAATTTGTCACACTAGTCCATTCAGAATTATATTTTATCTGTACAGTTATGAAAACTGTACATTCATTTTGACAGTGAATAGAAAATGAAGGATTTAGATATTTGTGTAATCACATTTTAATTATCACCTGAGCTGTGCATAATTCCTTATGTATAACTAGGCAAAATTCTTGGGCAAAAGCTTAAAAGGTCTTGCTCTAAGTTTACCAGAAATTTTATCTATCTACCCGTGGGTGCACACAGATATTAAAGCACACATACACAAATAGATGTAGAGAAGCCAGTCAAAAGGTCTTATCTTTGTTTCTTTTCTCAGGAACTAGAGACATGTTAAGAAAAAAATAATTTAAGCAAACCTTTGCCTTTGTGCAACGTCTGAATCAAAATTTCCCACAAACTTTCATGTGTATAAAGATGTAATTTTGTGAAATCCAACAAAAACAAACACTGAGAGATGTAATCTGAATTCTTGCTTGCCTTTTTGTGTCCATCCTTTGCTTTTATATTTGCCTTTTTTTCCCACCTCCTCACTTCCATGCTTTAACCTCAAAATTATACAATGTGTGCTTTAAAGTAATGAAATAGTCCCTCTGTCACCCTTAAAAATAGCAGGCACTGGTTTAGCCACTTCCTTCCCTCCAGGCTGCCCTCATATGCATTTTATAGTGAAGTATTCCCCTGGAAAAAAACAATGCACAGGTTCTGAAACTTTTTTCTTTTTTGATTTATTTTTTATGATTACTAGATTAAATGGAGTTGGTGAGGTGAATGTAACCAGGATTTAAAAATATCAAGTGCCATTAGGTGACATTAAATGTAATGAAATCTCAAGGTCAACTTAATTTCTTACATCTCCTTATCTCTCTGACACATAGTACTGTATCTCAGTAGCTGCTACCAACAGCTACCATCAGTGTGCTTGGCTAATTGGTAATCAGTCATGTCACTGGGTGTGATCTCATCCAGTCTGACTATTGAACCTGAGTGCAACAACAAAAAAGGAAACTGAAAACTCTTAGCAGCTACGCATTTAGTCCACGTATTTTCAGCAGCATTATATGCCTGCAGTTCAAGCTTTCATTATACCACGCTAATAGGCATGTTTGAATTTGATGGTTTGGGGAGTTATTCATATAGGAATAGTCTGTAGCACTAAAAAGCGTGGCATTTAGCTGCCAACCAAGTAACCCCATCAAATGCTAAAAGATAAGATTTCTTAGCAGTTCAACAGCATTAAGATAGGGAAAAAGCATTTAAATAAAATTCCTACTCATATATCCTTTCTCATCAGTAACCATTTCAGCATGGAGAGTACCCATCATAGCTGAATGAAACCAGAGAGCGTCTCATTGCTGGGATGTGATCCAGCAAAGTGCTTAAGTACAGCTAGAGTATAAGGACAAGAATATCCCATCAAAGTTACTACATGATGACCCACATGATTAAAATTGCACAGAAGTGTAGGTAGGTGCTTTTCTGGATTAGGGTCTAAGGAATGAAGCATTTAAGATCAGCCTTGCATGTGCTAAAAATATTTACAAATCTTTTTAAGAGATGACATATAAAGGAAAATTACTATCTTGCCTTTGACTGCTAGACTCAGGACAGCTTCATATGTGAAAATCCCACACATTAAGTGATCACTTTATTCCCAAACTAAGCAGTTGTCTGAAATGGCAAGTCTAAAGTGCTAATCTTTGTTACTAATAAACAAAAGTAAATCATGGCAGAAAATTCGTTTATGTGCAGTAATCTCCAAAGGATTAGCATTTCAAGGGATCAGATTTCCTAAACTCCTCTTTCCTGATAACAGCCTCTGCTGTGAGGTGACACACCAATAGGCATAAATTATCTAGAGCTGCAGATAAGCAGAGGCCATTTGGGGGTTCGAAGTGCAATATAAATAGATGCAAAACAGTAGGGCAATGGGTGCTCATCACAAACCTCAGAAGGATTAGCAGTTCAAGCTCTGATTTCCTTGCTGTTTTTAGCTGTGATTTATCATCAGACAGTGCCTGAGCGTCTGTCTTATCTGTGATAATTTAATGGCTTAATGGCAGTGCCTTTATCTGGGGGTCATAATTAAGCTTGTTTGATCAGTTTCCTAACAAGCACCTCCCCTGTATTTTTGGCTATGCCTATTTTTTCTCTGTGTGTAGCAGCATTTTTGCTAATTAGTATTAACAATATTATTGTTAACAATTACTGGTAATGATAACAATCTCTTAAAAGGTTAGCATTTATCTGGAGGAGAAATGCAAGCTAAAAAGGATGCAAGACTTTGAATCTAAATACATTTATAGGCGATTTTCACTGTCGTGTCTCATCACCTCTTTGGTTTGTCAGATTCAAATCAAACTCAAATACATAACTGAATAAAATAATTTTTAATTGAATCATATTTCTCTGGTGCAAAATTAAAATTAATTTGAAAGTAAAGATGACTCCTATCTTACAGTGCAGTTACTGTCCCTCTCTATCTTCCTACTAATAAGCTGTTTCTTCCACTCTCATGAGAAATTTTTTCAACAAAAGATGAATTTTAAGACCTTATTAAGGCTGTTTTAAAACACAGGTGTCATCAAAATGACATTTTAGCTATTAAAATCACTATTAAAAGAAGCAACTAATTATTTTTTAAAAGGTACTGAATAATGGATATTTGAAAGGAAATCTTTCTAAGATTTTATTTTTTAATACAATGCAGTGACAAGCAAACAAATGCATTCAATGTTGTGGTTTGGGTTTGGGGATTTTTTCAAAGGAAGATCAAATAAAAAAGAAACAGATTCAGATTGGCCACATTATTTCTTAATTATTGATGTAATTTTCTTAATGAGATACCTTGGAGGCCACAGGGAGATGTGACTAGGTGATGTAGTGATATTTAAGGAAACAGAATTACTGGCTATAGAAAGACATCTAAAGAAACTGATCACATGTATATAGAGACAAGAGCAATGGTAGTAATATGTGTATAAATCTATGCATATGTGAATTTATGTGAATCTGCACATCTATATATGTGGGTTTGTATTATGTATTTTATGTTATGTACATTTTAGCTACATGCATAAATTTATGCATTCACAGATTGATTAAAGTTTGTCCTTAAGATACGTCTTATTTAACTTTTGAAGAAAAAATTAATAATAGGACAGAGAATATGCATGCCTAACATAAATTAATTATTTAGATACTATAATTAATGCAGAAAGGCAAGGTTCATTAGAAAGTGAGTCAGTCCACTTACCTGACTTGCTTGTTTTAGAATTAGATTCGTTGCTTTTCTTTCTCCTGGCTGTAGATAAACTCCAGGTGATGTGGCTAAGCTAGCACATGGTTTAGGGTTAGATGAGACTATACCCACATGTATGAAAGAAATAGGAAAGTAAATTTCAGAATGAGAATTCCCAATACTTTCTTATAAAGTAACCTCCCTGTTCTTTGCAAATGGAAGAACTCTCACAGAAGTATTATATACCTGTGTATATATTTCCTGCCTCGTGTAGCAAAAGGCTCACCTGAGAATCCTGGATAAACCAAACTCTTCTGCTGGAAATTATCAAAGAATCTATAGTAATATTGAATAAATAGGCAAAGACTTGCAGCCAACTGCAAAGAAAAACAAAATGAAAAAAACTAACACATCTGTTAGTTCTCCTCTACTAATAATGCAATTTTACTGACTTTTTCTGAGTTTTGCAGGTGGATCAGAAATGGCCTGTGTTCAGCTGTTTGGGTTTGGCAAGCAGGAATTTGATTTTAAGCTTGCTATCTGGCCAAGAGTATGGCAGAGGAATTTACTTGGAGTATTACAGACTATAGTCTCGAATGAGCTTTGTTCCACACAAAACTCTTGGTCCAGTTCTTGATGAAATCAGTGAGAAACTTTTCCCTGACTGCAGTGGGATCAGATAGAAGGTGCCAGCCACACTGCAGCTGCAGCTGGCAGTTGCCTGGGAAAGCTGGAATTTTACTGAGCTATGAAACAAGCAAAATGTGTGAAAGATAGGAATGACAAGGTGTAAGGGAGATTGCAATATAACACGCTGAAATCCTTACCCTGTATCTGCAGCTGAGGCCAGTGACACTTGGGTGCTGAGCTGGCTCTGGGAGGCCTCGATGAGATAAACACACACAGCCACCGAGACATGTGCTTTACACATCCAGCTTCACAGATAACTTTCCAAAACCAACAAGACAGAAACATTCCTAGATGAATATTGTTTTTTTGTTGTTGCCAGTATGTGACAAGTTCAGAGGATTTTTTTCCGCCACTCGAATAAATTGTTAAGGATATATAAAATAGGAATCTTTGCCCAGCTCACAGTGAGAACAGAGACAGCATCATGCAGTCACCACTATGCTATGTTGTTAGTTGCTCACCAGCTAGTGCCAGATATAATATAGTCAAATAAAACTCCAAGAACAAAAACATCAGGAACCTTTTGAAGTGCTGAAACCTTTGTTTTAAGTTCACCAGAGGTTTCAGTGGATCTTACTGTTTTCAGTATAGAAAACAATAAACATCCTAAATATATCTCATTGTCTTAACTTTGGCTGTTACTTGCCATTACTTGCAGAAATAATGCTCATTCTAAAAAAGAAATCATAGATATTACAAAACAACTGCTCATGTGTCTGAAAACTGAAATAAGCTTTCAGTTAATAGTGTAACTTATTGGTTTCTGTCTCCGGATTCGTGGTTAGGATTAGAACTGGATTAAATTTGTTGGTTTGATTTTGTGTAGTTCTGCATGAAAATTATCATGGTCTGGTATCATATTCAGCCCCACTGTTCCTCCTGCATTTGTAGCTTTAAAAACATGATTTTATTTGCTATATGTATATATAAAAATAAGCATATTGGTATACACATACATAGATACTGGTATGTAAAACCATAAATTCTCACATTTTCTTTGATGTACAAACAATTTTCAAGAATCTATTTTCACCTACAAACAGGCATGTTATTACTGGAAAACAGGCCCAAATGTGATTTGAATACTTCCATCACAAAGATAAATTCTGTTTCCACTAGAATATAAATGTAGTTTTCACTAGATTAGATCCAATTATATCTGTATAACAAACAATCTCCACGATAGTTAAGACATTTTTTATTGTATTATGAAAATTTCATATAATATGGTCTTCTCATCCAAACCTCAAATTCTGTTTTCAGCTCTTTCACTGATTTATTATTTTATTATAGAAAAGCCCTTTAATCTCTCTGAACTTCAGCTTACTCAATTGAAGTAGATGAGGAGACAAGTGTGATTTAATTGATGTTTATAAAGCTCTCTGAGACCTTGTAATGAAAAATAAGACAGAAGCAATAAATATTCTTAAAGGTACACTTGCTTCCTTTGCTCCAGTTTATGCCAAAAATCTACATGTTCTTGCCAAATTTAGCATTATTTGTTTTATTCATACTCTTTTCATAGTCATAATTCTTCAAAATGTTACACCATTATGTATTTTCATACTCAAATCATCATTTACCCTCCCAAAAAACATAAAATATTGTGGGCTCTGAAAAGGCAAGTTTTTCATAAATATTTCCTGTAATTTCATGATGGTCTTACTAAATTCCAAAATCTGCAATTCCATGTGCAATGGCAGACTGCTGTATACATATGGAAACCCAGTAGAATATGGCTTAAAGTGTTCAGCAGAGAAATCTATTAAAAATTTGGATGTTAGGGAACAATGAAGTAAGAATGAGCCCAATAATAACATAAACCAGTGTCCTGTGGTCTGTATAAACAAGAATAAACATTTATATATAAAAAAACTAATAAATTTAACAACCTCTCTATGTAAAACAAAGTTTTTCTTTTCCTTAAAGCAAAAATAATAATCAAGTTACAATTTTCAAATATGTTTATATCCATTTATGAACAATAATTATCCAAAGTCACACAGTGTTTGGTAGTGAACTAGAAATATCAATTTGAGCTTCCCTTTGGATTTGTTGGTCTTCAGAAATGCAGGGCAGGCATTGACATATTTTCAGTTTTGGTCTTTCCATTCTGGAGGGACAGGAAGTATTGGGTCTGTTCCAGGCCTATTTTGTATTCTGGAATGGAGTTTCTCCCATGATAACCTAATTGCATAATTGCAGAATACCACAGCCATTGGAGCTAATACCAGTACTGTAACTTAAGAACTGACAGATCAATGAGATCAAGACCTGGTCTCTTCTTCTTATAAGTAGTCCGTAAAAGCTGCTTCCTTGGGGAAAAATGTGTTAAGTTTTGTAATAATTCTTCAGACCCAGTGGGGGTCCTAACAAGGTGAGGGGGAGGACACGTTAACTCATTTTATGATCAGAGCTTTCTTGGACTTCAAGCAGTAACATGCTGTTAAGGAACCTGACACAAAAGATAGCACCATGCACATCTGTATTGCTATTTCCTTGCATTTTCTATTGTGCTGATGGGGGAAGCAATACCTCTCGGGGACTGGGGGAGATGACAATTTGGAGAGTGTTATTAATTACCAGTTACTGCTCATGGGTTTTCTGTTTAAATGTGCAGGAGTATGAGATTTGGATGTGAAATCAAGCTCATATCTCCCAGGCAGCTGTGCTGCACTAGAAATACATAATTTAGAGCACTTCTAACTTCAAGCTCTTGCATGTCATTTTAATGGCCCATTGACAAAATGATGTGGGGGGAAGAGCGAAAAAATTAACTCCTCCCAGATAAGAATCAGAAAGCGAGATCATTCCTCTATTCATAACATTGTTCAGGGATACTGTTTTGGAAACAAAAATAAAAAATAAGAAGGAAATGACAAGTTGTAGGTATTAAGTAAAAAATTAAGACACTACAGTTGCCTTGGTAGGTCTCAGTTGTACTGTGTAGCACATAAACCCATGCTGACCTTTGGTTCCCGAGCAGACTGCAGAAAGTCAGCAGCAGTTGCTTGCCTGCTTACAAACCTGAATCTACGACTGGCAAAGAGGATCTCTCTATATGATTTCTGTGACAACTGAAATAATTTTCATGTCTTCCCCACTGCAATTTCAATAGGTAGGAAACAGTTTTCCTACTGCAAATCTTCACATTTTGCTTAGAAAAGGTCCTGCCAGGGACAGCATGTGAAGCATTATAGTTTACATTTTGGAAAAGAAGCCAGATCCTCAGGGAGAAGTGATGAAACTTCACTCTCATCAAGATTCTTCCCCAAACATAGGAGAACTGATACACTGCTTTGAAGAACCATGGTTATAAGCTAAAAGCAGGCCACCACAAGGGGTCAAATAACCAATGCGCAGAGGTCAAACGCTTGCTGTTACTGAAAGTGATTATGGCTTTATCAAGGCACAAGGTATCAGTAGAGTTGGCATAAAAACAAAATATTTCTCATGTTCTGAAAAGATTATAAAGATTAGACTTTACTGTGAAGCCTCCCTGTGTATTACAGTGGAAAATCCCAAACAACTCCCTTGTAATTCAACTTTAGTTATCTCATTGACCCTTTTCTTATTGGTTGTCTGTCTGTTTTTTCTAGTTTGACAAATATCTCTAGCTCAATACTATTATTTAATTAGTGATAACAGCTTCAGAATCCCCAGGTAGACCTGTTCTTCACCTCCTTTGAATAACTACTGTTTATTGCAAGCAGATAAGTCACTGTTAGTGACACAACACATTCATTTGAGCCTAATTTTACCCTTTTCCATGGCCAAAATAACTTACAAGTAACATCAGAATTCGTATCCATATGCAGTTTATCTTGCATTCATTGACTGAAAAACATAATTACCTCTGTCCAGAAGCAGGTGATGATATTTTTTCACAAAACCTGAAGGTCTCAGAAACTAAATACCTATTGCTTGCCCATATTGGTTTATTGCTTTCTCCACGTGTATGTAAGATTGGAGAGTTGTTTTCAGATTCCTAACAGAGTGGAAAAGAATCTAAAATTTTTTGAAGTCTGGTGATAATAACTGGTGATGGTTTGTATTTTGGTGTGAAGAAAAAATACTGAAATCTACGAGTTTCTTCAGTTTCTTTTCCAAATGAAACAAGTAGTTAATTCCTATAGAATTAGGACAAAACCTCATTTTATTGACAGCACTGTCCTCTCCTCCGCAGGAAAGAAGTGATTAATACTAAATGGAGTGAGTTGCCTGTGACGTTCTCTGCAATTGTTTCTCAGGCCATGAGCTTCAGTGGCAATTTTATCCACATAAAGACCATAGTATCAAATATAGGAGAACAAACCTTCTGGTCAGTTTTTAAAATTAGTGTTGGTGCATATACTGCTGTTAAAATGTAATAATTTAACACTCTTTCTTCCTTTTCTGTGTTTGTATTACCAGTATTTGATAGCACAACCAAAAATAGAATAAACTTGGTCTGTACTAAAAAAGTTCTGTAATCTGAAGAGCTTCCAAAGAGATTAAAGGAGAATGTGTTTTTGGTCTACTGAGTACTGGTTGGTCAAAATTCTCCTCCATGTTCTACTGCAATTAATTAGGGATTTTTCATTTAATTTGACTAGGGTCATTCTTGCTCTTGTTTTCAGATGTTGTCACAATAAGAAACCTCAAAATATGTCAGAAACATTTGTCAATATGTCAGAAACATCTGTCAATATTGCCTTCACTTTTAGAAATCCGGGTAGCAATGCCAGTAGTGCTATTAGTGGACAATTGGAGGAAGGGAAGTAAGTCAATCCAGAAATTATGAGATGGAGCCATTCTCAAGGCAATCTTTCTACCAAACAGACGAGATTATTTCAAAATTTGATTAATGCTCTGCAATTTGTGGACAATTGTCAGTTCAGCTCATGGAAGTTACGATTCATGACTGCTCTTTCAGTATTTGTCTTTTCTTCATAAGAAATTGTGTTGGAGAAAGTCCCCATGAAGGGAAGGGAAGGGAAGGACGATAATTTGAAATATCATGGCAGAATCAAATAGCATCAAAATAAAGAAACACAGATGACTTGTAGAATGGCCTATTTTTTGTAATTACATGATTACATTCATTCAGAGCCACTGATCTCTTCAGATACATGTGTAGGTCTATTGATCACAAATCTGCCTCACTGTAATACTAACAGATGCACAGTTATTAATCTTGGAAAGAATCCACATCCCCTTTTCAGAAAGATCAGAGAAGCTAATGAAGGATGACATGGCATCTTGTGTGGAGGAACTGCACTGCCCTTCCTATAAATGGGCAAAAATTATGCCAGAATGCCAGAACCTATGAAAAAAATACCAGAAGAAATAGTTGTACTATAGATCTTTTTTTTTTTCCTTCTTCTCTGCCATTTCAAGCCAATTTCTTTGCCAGATTACATGTTCAGTGTAACAAGTGCAGCTCTGCAAGCAAATGCATGACACCTGCTAACTGTTCTTCCCTTCTCTAACTTCTCATTTACCAACCTTTGTTAAGTGCTCCAGTGGGTTGACACAGCAAAATCCATGCCAAAAGCTGCTCTCTACAAGAGCACTAATAGCTCGACAGTATGAGCCAGGCTTATTAAACCACATCCTGAGCAGTGTCTGGGCTATTTGGAAATATAAATAAATAATGAGGAAAATACAGGAAATCTGTGCTCCGAAGAGATTAGTATTCAGATTGTTGGAGTTCAATTACTGCCAGGAGTATATGATGTACAAAACATAGTATTTGTATATTCATTTTGCAAGATTAAATCTTAGATCTGTTCGCAGACTTGCCTTGGAGAACAATAATGAACCGAATCAAAGATCATATAACTTCTTGTCTGCTTTTGAGATTTTGGCCTAGCCTGTTCAAGCAGGTTATTATTTTTTTTTTTTTTACTGTACTTAAACCTGTTGAAATGTTTTCATATATGATTCATATGCTTCTTTGGAGATGACTCCTCCAGACATTTAAGTAGCAAGACAAGACTTTATCATAAAAATAAATATATTTTTGCTGAATAAATAAAAAAATTCCCTAGAGAAGGAACATAGGGGCAGCTTTTGCCATCATTATGGTCATTCAAATGTTAATAATATTCACATTTATTTTCTTTCCCTTTTTTTCTGATAACTAATACTAACCTTAAAATGAAGGTGATTTCTTGGACTTTCAAAAACCAGGGATACTCCTTCCATGAACATCCTCTTTCTCTGTAGGATATCTGAAGGATCTTGCTCCTCCTTTCTTGACAGGATAAGGATTTCAAATCATCCAGCATGTACTAAAAGGTCAAAGAGTCATTACATAAATTATTCTTGTGACACAACTGCTGTAGTAAAATGACAAGAGTGCCCTAAGTTGCTTTTTCAACTACTAAGCTTATGAAATTTCTGGGACCTCCATGATATTTGTATGGTAGAGGCTTTAAGACATCTGGATGTGTGGTTAAGTACATAAGGAGATGAAGTTTAGCACCTACAGTGTTGGTGTCCTCAACTGGGGAGGTAAAAAGTACAGTAGGGTGGAAAAGATATAATCAAAATGTTGGAGATCAGGATTGTAAAATGAGTTCTCAGAAAGAAGAACAGAGGAATTGCAGTAATTAAAGGATAAATTTGGCTTCTCAATTTAACTGAAGATCTTCATTTGCCTAAGGCTGATTATGTTAAACTTAAGTCACAATAATATAAAATAGTGGGAGAGGAACTATGGCTACTTTGGAAAACCAGCTTGGGTGCACTCAGCCCCGAAGAGTATGGTAAGTGATTTTTCCCTTAGAATCCATGTTCTTAATTCATCTGTTTTACTTAGCTTGAAAGATTATAAATTCTCACAGCAGCTTGTTTTGTTTTGCTAGGAAGTAGAAGGAAAATAGGAAGAAGTAAAGGCGGGGAAGCATGTAAGGCAAGATTGATTTTGGAGTCTGTAATGGCAGGTTTATTGATTCTGACTCATGAAGTATGAAGTTATAGATTTGTGTGATGTTACAAAGCCAGCTAAAACAGCTACATAATGTCACACACTACCCAAGTATTGGTCAATTGAATTCTTGCTTTATATCTTTTGGCTGTTTAATGTACACTTGTAGACATGATTTAACAGCTCGATCAACCATTCAACCTCTTATTTTTTAGTAGCAAATAGTATTGTGTACTCTACAAAATTAGGGGCATAAGAGCTAAATGATTCTCCTAAAAATAAGATTTTACATCAAAAATAAGAAGAGAGATGTTGATGGCATTTACGTATTTTTAAACATGTCTAGTTAAATGCAAATTATTCTGTATTGAATAAAATTTTTGTTTTACTAAAAATAAAAAATAAATGTACTGTTATTTCTTGTGCATATTGGTGCTTTGTCTGTGAGGATAAGTTCAAACAAAACATAAAAAGACCTTATACAGGAAGAAAAAGTGTCATAGGTGGTATTTAGTCTTCCAGAGGTATTCCAGTTAAACATCATGATGACAGATTTCCAGGAAAAAAAATCTTTTACCTTGGCTTATCTACTTACTTTGGAGTCAATGGAAAGAACAAGATTGATATTTAAATTAGAGTCCCAAAAAAACCTCTTTGCTGTTTGTGAAATTTAGGTTTTCAGTGTTTTTCTTTTCACTGACAGTAGAGCTGGCCAGGTATGCAAATATTAGCCAAGATGATCCAAAATTCTCATTCTCAATTTGACCTGGGGTGCAAAAGTATCTGTAATGCTTATATCTGACACCTCTAGAAGGTGGTATGAATACAGTAATTTACTCCTTTTAAGTGTGATGGCTGAATGGAAAAATGCTTTAGAAAACAAACAAGACAATAAAGAATCTTTAAAAGACATATTTTTTCTACTGTTTTTGTCTAAAGCAAAGATGAGCACCAGTAGAAGAGTATAGGGTTCCACAAACATGTAAAGATGAATCTTCACAAGGCCTTTTAGAAATCTATATGCATGATTGAGTACCACTGCACTAGTCTCTGCCTTGTTCAGCTTGTTAACATGGATCTAGCTAATGTAGCCAGAGTAGCAACAGCCTGTATATAAGCACTTTTTAAAACTGGATAAAAATTGTTTCTTTTACGAGTAAATATTTCTCTCTATTTCTGTTTCTAAAAATGTGTACTGCAGCATTTTTTTCTCTATCCCTATGCAAGCACATGTACACCCACAAACACATACGCACTCCTCTGAATACAAAAACCTTATGGTAACAGTTTAAATACAGAGAAAACATGAAACTGAGAGAAAGCTATTACTGTTATCTCTATTTCTGAATTGAACTTGGAGACATGAAGGTGTTACTGTTACTTAAGTGATGTTCCACAGCAAATCTGAACAATTACAACTAACAATTCTATGCCCATCTGGTGGATCTGAGATTTTCATTGACCTCCACATTACAGGAACAATCGTGAAAACTTTCCTGATGGATCAGACTGTCTGTCTCTATGAGGACCTGCTTAGAACATACCAAGGCCTTGTATATCCAGGTTTCTGTCTTGCAACAGCCAGGATACAGAAAATGGATGTGGACATGGCCAGAACCTGCACCATGAGCTCAGATAAACTTACGGATCTCCCAGTCCAGACACGGTCCAGAAATGTTCTGCATCCATCCTGTCCATGCTCTAGAACAATAAAAATTATATTTGAGGGAAATGAGGTTCCAATCAGTATAATTACATTAAAGCTACTACTTGACATTCAGGTCATAAAAAATAGGTTTATTTACAAATACATTCCAGAGACATTTCATTTAGTTCTGAAAAATCCATGGTACTCAGTGTGCTCTCTACATGCAAATTGTTCTCTATTCCGACAGATTTATGTGAAGATTCATACCCATATGTATTGATTTCCTTTTCTGGTGAAATCCCCTTTCCAGCAAAGTTTTACCACTATAGTAAAGTGAAGAAATGCTGAGATTTTGTAGAGCAATCATGTGGATATGTTGACTAATTTGGAACAACAGATTTGTCTTAATTTGAATATGACAGAGTAAGTGGAACACACAAGAAGCCCCAGAATCTTCAAAGATGTATTTTTCAAATGAGGTCTAGACAGATACCTATTAAATCTTCTTCAATTTGTCTCAAGAAAACATGGATTAGAATTTATGAATTCCTATCTCTGCATCTTATATATATTTCATTAGGCTTCATTGCTCCAGAGCAAGAAGGATCTGCTTCTGTAAGTGTTCCTTTTAAATGGATCCAAAAACAGTGAGTAGTATCGGAGCAAATTTTATATATTCAGTTCTTCAGTTAATGAATTTGAAGTCACCCCTGCAGTTCACTGCCATTTGATGAACAAATGTACACGCCTCTCACTGCAATTTAAAAAACATGTTATTGTCATGCAACCTTTATGCAGAAGCAAAGCAAAAACAATACTTACGTGATGTTGCACAGAATAAAATTTGCTCACACCAGCTGTTGAACTTGTGTCAAGCTATTAGCTACCGCAGCAGAGACTAATGTAGAAAAAGACATCCCTTTTCATTACAGGAAAAAAAAAAAAGAAAAAGTAATGGATGATTGGATGACAAACATTTTATTAAAAGTGATTTTTTATATTTAAGATATCCCACTGAAGGTGGGTTAGTTAAGTGAGGTAAAAAAATATATATCCAATGATTAATGTATTCATTTTCCAGAAAACAAAGTGTGATTTTCCGCTATCTCTGTAACTCACCTAATATGGATCTCCCTGTTTCGCCATTAAATTATGATAATTAAAGTCACAGTAACTATGCAAGAAGAATTGGAAATAGAATCGAAATTCTAGGAACATGAAGGGAACTTAACTGTGTTTTGCTATTTTCCTCCAAAATGTCTATGGAAACGATCCTTCAATTTCAGTAGAATCTGAAAGCAAGAAAACCCAAAGAAGCTGAAGAAAAGTCAGGATCAAGTTCTCTTTTTTCCAGCTGATTTTTATGTACCATTTCTGGGCCTGGTTTGCAATTAGTGATATATGATGAGAGCATGGTGAAGTTGAGGACATTACTACATCTTATTCGTTGACTGCTGCTGCACCTCCAAAGCATATAGACTCCATCATTATCTCTACTGCTCTTTGCCTGCTGAACCTGATAGGTCTTGTGTGGGGCCAGGTTGCTTTTATGGAAATGGAAGAACAATCACAGCAGTGATTCACTTCTCCTTTTCCCTAGCCAAAATAACTGAGCCAACTCACAGTGGGAGGGTAGGTATGCAGTGTTGAGCCTCACCAGCAATAAGCATTAACTCCCTGGATGTAAAAGGGAACAGAGAAGGAATTGAGTCTGTGAACTATGTATTGCCTCCAATGGTTGTGGTGGGAGCAGGCACATTCTGCACTCACAGTCATGCCTAAATTCAGACTCTATTCCTTTGTAATCTTGCATGGATCTCATCAGTTTAGTGTTGCTTACCATGAACCACAACTCTATCTTACACTGAAGGGGAAAAAGAAAAAAAATATACAGAAAGGAAGCTTTCTTTCTGGTTTTTGTTGTTCTGGGTGGTTTTTTTAACATCTGAATAAGTTAAATAAATATCATGGATCAGACCCACAGCTTGTGTAAATCAGTTCCACTCCATTGATTTCAGTTCAGCTGAGAATCTGGCCCAGTAATTTTTAAGTTAAACAACATAATCTGATTTGCATGAAATGTTACATGCAAGAATGAACTGGGAAACATGATGTGGGATCCTTTTATTCAGCTTTTTAATTACTTTTACATAATTCTACAAGGCGGAGATTATTACAGTCAGAGGACAATGTTTGATCCCCTTTGGTTAATTTAAATCTCATTTAAAAGTTCCTGTGGGAGGGTTTTGGATCAGAATCTCTGACACCACAACTGTGTTTACACTAGTGGCAGTAAAAGCCTTCAAAACACATAAAACAAAATTTAAAAATCCCGTTTAAAAATCAAAATCTTATTCAAAAGCAAGCTACACACATACATTTACTAATTTTCCTTATACAACTCTTATGAAGTGAATAAATGCTTTTCTCCAAATTATATATGGGAAAACTCAGAGTGACAAAGTGAATTGCTCGCTGCTACAGCAAAGTTAGTTTCAGATGCAGGTTTGAAATTTGGGATGTTTTGGCTATTCGATGCTGTGTCCCTCTTCCAGTTAATTAGAGGTGTTTTGGTTTTTTTTACTTAACAAAAGAGAAGGAAAATAATTCCTCTGTTCTTTCACTTTCCCAACATTTCTAAATTTCTTCCTCTACACATAATTCTTTAGTTGTATTTCTGTTTCTGGTAGATTTGTCCTCCTTACCTGTATGTCTTCTGCCTCTTCTACTGCACAAAAAAGATGATTTCTTATGATCTATTTTCAAAAATAAAGGAGATTTTTTCCTTCTTATTTACAAATATGCAGCAAAAAATATAACAAGACTTTATATCTGTGCAAAAAAAAAGTAGGATGATTAGGATTATATTTTAAAATGTTTAAGTGTTCTTAAGATGGTGTCTTGTATGGCACTTTTTTTTTTTAGAGACTTTATGTACCGGAGTAGGAGCACGGGCACCTCAGAATGAATTTTGTTTGTTCTAAGGTATGTGAAAACATATTCCTAACTACTCAACATTTTTCAAACCTCCAGACTCTCTCCCTTCCCACACTTTACATCCATTCAGGCCTAATTATTTTTTTTATGTAGCTCCTTTGCTTACAAATTTCTATGTCCACATTGCATTTTATTTTTACATCGAAGATGGCCAGGAAAGTCCCTTATAATACATGACATGAGTGAATAATATAGGACTTTAACATTCTGTCAGCTGCATTCTCCCAAGTAGTTTTAGATATATAGTTTTAGAACTAGCCAAAGATTGCCATCATGCCCCGGCATGTCTTGAGAAAAATTAGAGGCCAGACTTCTATAAAATATTATTTGAACAATGTAAGCATAAAGGTACCTTGAAAGCAGCCCCAATGGACAAGGTAAAGCTCAGAAGAGGTAATGAAATAACAGTAAACAACAGGAGGAAAATGGAAATACTTTTAATACTTGTAAGAATACTATAAGAATATGAACAGTATTTTTGAGAGCAATTTGACTCTTACTAAAGGTTGCCACAGCTGATAATTTTTCACACAGTATTAAAAAAAATAATAATAGTATTTTGAGCCATTAAGCTAGCATGGCTGGTGCCCAGGAACCCATTGTGAGATCCTTTGACTTCATGCATGTCCTGGTGTTCAACCAAGAAAAGATTCACACAGGGCAGCCAAGAACTCTATTACCCAGCAAATTTGGAGATTGCACAGAAAACTTAGGTGGTCGGCTAAACAGAAAATGTTGTGCAGGACAGCTCTGCCAGCAGCCAGCAGGGAAAGCTGCATAGGGGAGCTCTATTAATAACACCTTTTCTTTCATCACGATTCAGCATTGAGGATGAGACAAACAATCTGTATCTGTGTGAGTATTTTGTGCTGGGTAGGCAATGCCACCTTTTAGTCAAGAAAAAACCTCCTTGGGTAGGATTCAGTTTGAGACCAAGGCACCAAGTCTTGGTGTCCATCTTAAGGTCTCTCTGTCCCTAGTAGGACACTCAATGGACATCTTGTCAGTACACTAGGTGGAGATGAATGGTTCTGCTAAGTTTACATTAAATGTCTAGGTACTGTTTAAACACAGGTGTCTGGAGGCACTTTAGGAGCACTGGAATACCTAGTATCCATCCAGGAAGATGATAACCCATAGGTCTCATGTCACAATTGCCAGCACATGCAAACGCATTAGACATATAGTACACTGTTACTGTCTAAGAACTGAGACATTTACATAAGCTGACAGATCTAACACAGGATCTGTGGAAGATGTGCATTCCTGCAGCAATGAATGGAAGCCAGGTAGAAACAGAAATATGGATTGTCTAACAGTTCTGGATGCTTGTCTGCAGGAAAGTATCCTGGACTCTCGTTGCATTTTCTATTTTTGCAGCTGTCACCATGCACAGTGATGTTCCTACAAACAGGAGCAGCAGTGCAGGCTGGTGGAGACGATGCAATGAGGAACAGCTCTGTGATTTTGTCTTTTCTTTTTCCATCCCACTGCCTTCCCTGGTTACACATTTCCTTTTAGAGGTATGTCATTCTTCCCAGTCCATATAAAATATGTCAGAAAATCATTCGTCTCTAAGTCTACCTTCCAGTCTTTCTACTAGAATAGATAGCTGTCTCATTAATAAATCTTTTGCCCCTTTTTAAAACCAGTAATTCATCTATATGTCTAGGAATAATTAGATAACTTACAGCTGCATTGAGCTTTACAACTATCAGCTAACTAATCTTCCTGACACCCCTGTGGAGATATAATTAAAAAGTCTACAACCTAGGTACAAGAGTATTTCTTATTCTAAATATAAACAACAACTTCTCATTACTGCAAGTAAATATTTTATTTTTTCAGTTATTTTTATGTTTTATATCATTATTCCTATTTTTTAAAGGTGAAAGACAATGAAGTTTTATAAACTTGTTTCTCTGTTAGTGGGAAGCTCAGCATGTTGAAAAATATCTTAGATTTCATGAGAGGCATTGAAAAATTGAAGAAGCAAAATTGGAAGACTGTTGTTAATGTGTTTCTTTTAGTCTTTTTCCCCATAGTACAAATCCAACTAACTGAAAATATATTAAAAAAAAAAAGACTGAGCTCCAGTCAAAAAGCAGATGGACACATGGTAAAAAAAATGGGAGATCTAAATAAAGCATTTTCCTTTAGGATCACGTAAGAGAATTCAAGTCTTAATATTGGATTTTTTCTCACTTCTTCTCTTATTGAAATATGAAAAAAAGATAATTAAGGTGAAAAGTAGGCCTTAAATACTTAGCAAAGTATCAAAAAATACAGTAAAACTACCTATTTAGACTTAAATGGAGCACAATTTTACCTTTTCATTCAGCAAAGGATATGAAAAACACATAAGTGAAAGAAAAGCATATTAAGAATCAAAACAATTTTTCTACCTAAAATTAGCAGCTGGAGAGTTAGGACTTGGCTTAGTATTAGCAAATTGTTTATTGGTCTTAACATTAGTGATAGTCCCAGAGCAACAACTGTAATCAGAGATCTGTTTGCGCAGCTAATTCATTCAATTTATTCATTTCTTCCCCTTCTCATAAAAATTAAACTTTCTCTATCACTGCTCCTAAGTCTTAACTCCTATAAAAATGTGATTGTGGGGAAAAAAAACCAACAAATAACATAGACTTTTAGACTGGTTAAATTTCATTACAAAAACTCACAGCTGACAAACATTTGGAAGTCTGAAGGGACTTAAGTATTTTATTCCATTATAAGTTCACCAGGGAATTACTGGGGAAAAACAAAACAAAACAAAACAAACACGTAAAAAGCAATTTCATAACACAAAAACAGTCAGGTAGCATTTTAAGTGTAAATATTTCCATGTTCTGTATCCACTCTCTGCTCTTATCACAGTTTTTACTGCTTGTATGGTCAGGGATTCATAAGCTCAGCCTTTACAATGAACTGCAAGAGCTGGTATGTTATGTTATCAGAGGACATTATCTGAAAATATCTGTCCAACAGTCAGGAAGGGAAAAGAAGGTTAGCAGCAGGGAACTGGATTAAGGCCAATGGCACAAATAATGAACAAAGGCTATCCCATATACAGGCAGCAAGCAGCTTTAAACTTGTCAAGTGAGTTGTGAAGGCATCCTCACAAATGTGCGTGACACACTTATCATCTAAAGTCCAAAGTGCATAGCTGTACCATGTCTTGCAGTGAAATAAGAAATCATAGCACTTCTCCCCACAGACTTACCCACATTTGACTGCTTCCAGGCTGGAAAGCAGAAACTGTACATCTCCAGCTTCCCTTACCCCCAGCCACTAGTAAACAAAGCCAAGGGCAGAATGATGGCATGTGGGCTGATGAGGGAGGCACTGTCTGCTGACTGATTTGCTTGAAATATTGGCTTAAAATCTTCTCACTTGGTTGGCAGCAGAGACCAAGTTTTCTCTTCGTTGAGTACCACTGTGCTTTTGGATCATGTGTTTGATAAATCATTTTCTCTCTGTATTTGCACAAACAAGATCTTCAAGCGAGCTCATGGCACTATTGGAGTTCACCAAAATCTATTCTAGCTCAGCAGCTAAGGTGAGGCAGGCAGAGAGGCAGCTCTGATACCTGACCCAAGTTCCATATTTATAACTATATACACTATACACATATACATACACACACACATAATATGTATGCATATAGGTAACTTTCAAAGTGAGGGTGCAGCTTTTTGGGTTTTTTCAGATCAATTTCTCCATTCCATGGCCAAGACAAGTCTGTCAGATGAAAGGAGGAATAATTCACAGCCTTTTAACTGGTCTTACAGGGGATTTCTGACTTCCATTTGAATGTCTAGTGATTGGTGAACAAGCCTCTGCAGCTCAGCAGAGAATCCCCAAGTGGCTTCTCGTGTTATTTTGATGGTATTAAGACAATGGTGCATAGCATATGTTGGGCTTTTTCTCTGAACTCTTCCTTTCCTTCCAAAGGAATGCTCATGCTTTCTAAATTGGAATAAGACTTTTAACTTAGAATAGAATGTGTCAAAACGAACCTCTTTCATTTTTTCGGCTTTGAAACTAAGTGCATTAAATGGAATTGTAGTATTTTTCAGTGATTGAAGATTTGGGATTATGCATTCTTCTTTCAGAAAGCAAAATGCTTTTCATCAAAGACATTTTCACAGTAGTATATTAAACGCAAAATTGGACTATTTGTTTGAAGTAATTAAACTATTTGCAGATTTGACTACATAATAATGTTCAATAACAAAACCAGAGATGGTCAGCAATATCTTCTTGTAAATAAATATGTAAGACAGCATTTACCTAGGATAAAAGAATTATGTGACTTGAAATAAAAAAGGTAAATGTGTTTAATTAGTTAAAAGAAATAGTTTAAAATACAAACTAAAAAAATCACTTTAATCAACATTCCTAATATGTTATAAATCCAGTGATACAAATGTCAGGGAAAGACACACACTTTTTCCTTACAGCTGTGGGGAACATTTTCACAAGGTAAGACATACAAAGGGCTATAAAGTGGGAATGGTGCATCTAGGTTCAGATTTATGATCCTGAAAATACACATTCAACTGATACCTGATTGTCGGAGTGCCAAAGCATATAGACTTGTTAGCACTTGAAATTAACATTCCTCAGGTGCCTCTGCATTTTCAGTATAGGATCTATTTTTATGTGCCTGAAAAGCTTTACAATCAAAATCTAGAAAACAATTTTTACTCCAATTTAGTCCACTGTACACCTTTATTAGGCAACCAGAACTACAGAGAGTGCAGAAGTGGCTGTCATTTCCTTTTAAAACCCAGCCACAAGAGGAGAAAACCAAGGAGAAACCCTTTTACAATAACTTTATCTGCACTGCAGCCAAGGTATAAATCTGGACATGATGTGAAAGCATTCAAGAGACCACTTTAGTGGCATAAGGATGGAAGGTAAAGACTTAAAATTTAACATCTATTTAAGGAATCATTATTTTTTTTGCACTATGGCTCATTCTTTAAAATAAAAAAATGTTATTTAGAAATGGATTGAAGTCCAGGTGTCTCTAACCTGGAGAAAATGCCTTAAGGTTTAGAAAGAGTTCAGCCACACTCTTTCTTGCTCTTTCTTGCTCTCTGAATCACCAATTCAACCCAGAGGAGCTCAAGCTAATCCTGTGTAACTTGTTACTTGGTGCTTAAATTCCCCCCCTGGTTTCAGGATGCATTGCTCTGACACCCCTCACGGTGCTGAAGCTCTAGTAGCTGCATCCATATCCCTCAGTGTCAGCATTTGAATTATCAGAATTAACTGCAGTAAGACTCTTCATCTGGCTGTAGATTTTAATTAAAATTCTAGACTGTCTGAGTGTATTGTCTTGCTAAGATCATATTTTACATATTGGGAATTCCAAATGAGTTGTTGCTTCCCAGCCCATCTGTGAATAATAAAGTGGTTTAGGTGGGAACCAGGTGCTACTTTCAAACATATGTTAGAGCTTAGATTTAAGCATATTATGAACTTTATCTTCCAAACCAAAGGTGTCCAAAATTTCATGCCACCATCTCAGGTGAAAAGGATCAGTCTGAGACATAAATGATTTAAATTCTATCTGAGTATCAGGTTAGAGAGAATTAGGCAGTCTGAGTGTCAACCTGCGTGATAAAGGACATTTTTTAAAGCTTAAAATTTCATCACACAAGAGAAATGCTTTTCCTTTTGAATCATTTTCAGGATTCTCTTCTCAAAATTTTGTATCTGGCAACAGCAAATATGAAAAAAGAAATAAATACTTTCTTAATGATGCATTCCTAAATCAGTTGTATATTTCTCTAATTAGCTGCACATTTAATGAAAGAGGTGAGAATGGTAATGAGTTTAGATGGTAGTAAAAAATCCGCAATCCTCCTCACTAGTGAGCTTAAAAACCAGAACAAATTGTGTACAACTCTTTCCCCTCATGTGAGTAAAAAAGGAAAAAATAGTGAAGAAGAATCTATGTCAATTTGTGAATGACCATATATATCCCATTTGTGAGTGGGTGTTGGTTAAGTTTAGAAAGAACACCAACTTAGCCCTGATCCATCCCTGTGCTTGGGAGGTTACTTGCAGGTATATTACTTTGCTTATTGTGTTTAAAACTGATTTCTTGGAGGGCTGAGTACAGTCCTTCCTCTAAAAGAGATTAACCTTCTTCATTAGAGGTGACACAATTCATAATTATTGGCAATACTTTAACTGTAGCATTATGATATTTATGTGACAACATTTCATACAAAGGAGACATAATACAATCTATGTAAATGGCCAGACAATGTTTCTTTTCTATAGTAAACTGCAGCTCACTCTCATGACAGAGCAAATGAATATACAAATGAAGGGTTTGTTTCCCAGCGACTGTACAATAAATACTTCCCTGGGAATGTTAAGTGTCAACAGACACACATTTTCTATAAAATTATTGTTTCATTTTTATGGAAGACAAATCCTCCTCTAAGTTTTTCTAAAATTGTCACAGTGTGTCTGCTTGCTTGCTTTTTTGTTGTTGTTTTACCTTACATATAACTACATTTATGAAAGATGCAAGCGATATTAATATCAGATTATGAGATTTCACTGTAACTGTGAAATGCTTACAGCATGTTCTTTCTCTCTCTCTTCCTCTCTATATACATACCACACACATACATGTATATACAAGGATAAAGAAGTTATAAATAGAAGATGAAAGCAAGATACAAGCACGTATAAACAGGGTACTGGTGACAATTCCTAGAAGCACTACTTGTATCTGTATAGATATGCCATAAAACTGTGAGCCTGCTTTCAGGTTTCCAGTGCATTAAATTTATGTCCACACTATGTATCTTACTGTCAAAGGGGTAGATGTTTTTCTATTGATCACAACAATTTTGTGTCAGGTTGAATGCACCATGATACACCTCCCTGATTAAGTCAACTTTGTCTCCACCATGAAGTGACAAAAAAAAAAAAGTATTTCCAAGTCTATGAAATTGCATTGTCTTTTGCAACCCCTTCAAAAAGAAAGCAAAACAATTTTAAACTATGGTCACATAAGGTACAACATTTTCTTTTTTTTTTTTTTGGTTGTTATGCTAAATATTTTTTTATTATGTTCTTGGATATGACTGGTAATAGCTCAATAAGGGAGAGTATGCTGTCTTTCTAGGAGACTCTTGGAAAGTTTACGAGTACAGGAAGCTCCAGTTTTGCCTGGCTTTTGTCAGCAGGTGTACTTGCCAATGAAACAGGAATGAGTTATGAGTTGCCATTAAATATCAGAGGTTTGGACATGTGGTTTTAGGAAAGGGATAGTATTTGCATTGTGAAGCCTGAGCAAAGATGATGGGGACTAATGGCAAAATAATTTGTTTATTAAAATTTGGCTTCTAAAAATTATGTGCAAGCAATAATTGAGTGGGAGATGTTTCTGGTCTGGTCTGACTCTTGGCACCTTTCTACCTACATATGGTGTGATTAGCGAAAAAGGACTGTCTGCCAGTATTCCTGGAGAGTTTGAAGTGAGTTTGAGGCTTTTGTGTTTGGACCCAGATCATGTACAGGTCTTTAGGATGAGTTCAGTTTTCTCCAGGCAAAATGCTGAAATGGATAGAGACAACCAGAAACTCATTACATGAGTACACTAGTAATAGTAATAGGAAATATCTTGCAAACCAGATTCTCTTCCCCTCTGCCCATTCCCCCTAATCTTCATTAGAGTCACAGAATCACAGAATAGTTTGGGCAGGAGGGGACCTTAAAGATCATGTAGTTCCAATCCCCCTTCAAGGGATCAGGTTGCTCAAAGCCCCTTCCAGCCAGGTCTTGAACACTTCAAGGATGTGGCATCCACAGTTTCCCTGGCCAACCTGTTCCAGTGCCTCATTGCCCTCCCAGTAAAAAAATTTCTTCCTAATATCCAGTCTACACCTACCCTCTTCCAGTCTAAAGCTATTCCACAATGTCCTACCATTACGTGCCCCCTTCTGGCTTGTTTTTAGGCCCCCTTTAGGCACTGAAAGGTTACTATGGGGTCTCCCTGGAGTCTTCTTTTCTCCTGGTTGAACAATCCCAAATCTTTTAGCCCATCTTCACAGGAGGGTTGCTCCAACCCTGCTATCATCTTCGCGAATTCATTCATTTACTCATTCATTTATTCATTTTTTATTCTCCAAATCTACCAGGAAGATGATGTGAAACCTTCCCCCATGTTTTTTATTCAGATTTTAATTATCCTGTTCTTAAAAGGCCAATTATGTTAACCAAACACAATAAAAATACATTCTCCAATAGCCTGAAAGCTTTGATGTCATATTTGAAAGGTCATGTAAAACAGGAGAGGTGCCTAGGACTGGGCAAAGACTCTCACTCCAGTCTTCAAAAAGGGCAAGGAGGGCCCAAGAAACTACAGGCCACTCAGCTCCACCTTCATCCCTGGTAAGATCATTCTGGAGGTCATCACCAAGCACGTAAAAGAAAAGTAGGTCATCAGGAGTAGTCAACACCGGTTTAAGCAAGGGGAAATCAAGCTTGACCAGTATGATAGCCTTCTGCAATGAAATAACTGGCTGAGTAGATGAGAGAAGAGCAGTGGATGTCATCTACCTTGAAATCTGTGAGGCTTTTGGCACTGTCATAACATACTCGTAGGTAAGATCAGGAATTGTGGGTTAGATGAGGAAACAGTGAGGTGGGTTATGATCACTGGTACAGAGTCTAGTTGGTGACTTTGAGGTAGTAGTGTTCTCAGTGGGTCAAATCTGGGCCAAGATTTGTTCAATTTGTTTGAACAAGTTTGTTGAGGATAAAAAATGAGGGGGAGTGGCTGATACACATGAAAGCTGTGCTGCCGTTTATCGAGACCTGAACAGACTGGAGAGTTGAACAGAGAAGAACTTTATGTAGTCCAGCAAAGGCAAATGTAGGGTCCTACACCTGGGGAAGAATAATCCCAAGGACCAGTACAGGCTGGGGGCTGATCCACCGGAAAACAGCTCTGCAGAGCAGGACCTGGAGGTCCTGGTGGACAACAAGTTGTCCATGAGCCAGCAGTGTGTCCTTGCAGCCAAGAAGCCAAATGATACCCTAAGATGCATCAAGAAGAGCACTGCCAGCAGATCAAGGGAAGTGATCCTGCCCCTCAGCCCTAGTGAGGCCATGTCTGGAGTGTTGTGTCCAGTTCTGGGCTCTCCAGTATGGGAGAGATATGGAGCTCCAGGAGTGAGTCCAGCAAAGGGCTGCAAAGATGATTGGGGGACTGGAGCATCTCTCTTATAAGGAAAAGCTGAGGGAGCTGGGCCTGCTCAGCCTCAAGAAGAAATGATTGAGTGGGGACCTTATCACTGTCTACAAGTATCTGAAGGGAGGGTGCCAAGAGGATGGAGCCAGGCTCTTTTTGTTAGTGCCAAACAACAGGAAGAGAGGCAGCAGGCAGAAACTGGAACAGAGCAAGTTCCACCTAATTAAGAGGAAGAACTTCTTTAGTGTAAGGGTGACTGAGCACTGGAACAGGCTGCCCTTCTCAGGAGATATTCAAAATGCTCCTGGACACAATCTGGTGCAACCTGCTCTGGGAGAACCTGCTTGAACATGGACATAGGACTAGATGACCTCCAGACATCCCTTCCAACTCCACAGGGGAAATAAAGAAGACTTGAAAAATAGATTACAAGTATTACTACCATTCTACAGGAAAAGATAAGCAAAGTAATATTTAACTGTCTTCATGCCCTGTCTTTGAACAACCACAGTACACATATCCCCAGCATGCGGCTATGTTGTTTCATCATTTTGTGATGCTTTACTTGTAGGAATAGCAAGCTGGGATGTCAGAAACTAGAATTTTCAATGCAGTCACAACAACACTCTTTCTGATCAGCAATATGTGTACAAAGGAGTAGGTAATTTAATAAACCAAAGACCTGTGGAGGAAACGTTTGTATAGATAGCACTATTTGAACCAAAAAAAAAAAAAAAAGAATTGTGTGATGATTTTCTGAGATCAAGACCTAGTAAGTCCAAATTTGATGAGTAATTTAAAAGAAAAGGAAGTTTTAAAAGGCCTACCTCATAGTTGTTTAAAAATAAGATCTCTTTTATAAAAGAGGTACAGTAAACTAGAGCCACAATTTTTTTCCTGTGGGAACACCTTTTGTGTGAATTACTTGCAATTTTCATTATCTAAATAAAGATCTATGAACAATTTCTTTTTTTAAAAGTTGTGAATTTTTAACATATATGTATATTTGGGTTGCTATCAGCAGATTGTATTTCTTCCTAATTTGATATATCAGTGGCTTATGTAGTGTATTGGGTTTCCATGGCCAGTTTTGGTAGCAGGGGGCAGCTACAGGGGTGGCTTCTGTGAGAAGCTGCCAGAAGCTTCTCCAAGTCCAGCAGAGGCAAGGCCAGCCGGCTCCAGGATGGACCCATTGCTGGCCAAGGCTGACCCAATTAGAAATAGTGGTAATGCCTCTGTGATATCATATTTCAGAAGAAGTTAAAAAAAAAAAAATTATGCAGATCTAACTGCAGCCAGAGAAGCGCAGACTGAGAACATGTGATAGGAACAACCTTGCAGGCACCAAGGTCAGTGGAGGAGGTGCTCCAGGTTCTGGAGCTGAGATTCCCCTGCAGGCCATGGTGAAGAACATCATGAAGCAGCGGTGCCCCTCCAGCCCATGGAGAACCACGGGGATGCAGAGGTTCATCTGCAGCCTGTGGAAGAGACTCATGACTTGTCATGACTCATGACATGTCTGAGAGGAGGTTGTGAACCCAAGGTGGCAAGTATGGGTTGTAAAACCAAACAGGTTATCACATTTATCATCCTGGAAAACCTAATGCTGTTAAGAAGGCTTTGTTGCCTTCCTTGCTTAAAAGTATGAGTTATTCTTTTCATCAGTAAATTTTTGTATTTTTAAATACAATTACCATGAAGCCAATGTATTACAAGTTATAAATCTAAAGATTAAATTCTCCTACCCAAAAAGTTGAATGATTAATATTAAATTATTTCAATGTTCCATTATGGAATACCATTTCAATTGTATTTCTGTAAGTCTAACACAATAAAAATTCAGAACCAGTTTCTTCTGTCCTCATATATGTTTGATAAAAGCTGAATTTGTCAAAGGTACCACTAATTTTAGTGAGATCTCTAATGAAGAGTATTATTAGAAATGGTGCTTTTGCTCCTGCTCATGCCTTTAAAAAAACAGACAATAGTGAATGATATTTAGCTATTCAGATTCCTTTATCATTCCTTTGGTATATTATTGTTCCACAGATTTTATGTATGAGGTTAATTTGTTATGAACACAGGAGAGCCTTGTGCAGATTCAGTTGGGGTTGTCTACTTGCAACAGAAGTGCCCGTGTCTGCATAGGGGCTGGACCACTAACATTTTGAATCAGGATATGTGAGAACATTGTTTATTCATTTTCAACAAAGATATTAAGAAAAAGTTTCCTTATTCAGCAACATTAAAATTGAATGTCATGTTGTACTCATGATATTATTGGACATCAAGCATTCTGGTAAACAGCTGGCATAATCCTGGATTGCACATCTGGTAGGTGTGGATGCAACTCATTAGAACAAGTCTTCCATAAATAATGTGCCAAAGCTTTGATATAACAAGTGCTTATGCCTGATGGCAGCCATTTACTGTTTGCCAGTTCAAATGTGCTTCCAGTGCTGGAATTCATCCACAGTGGCACTTGAAATACTGAGAATGAGCTCACTACATTTTAGAGGTGAAAGTTGAAAAAACGGAGACATCTACTCAGCTCCTGTGAGCTGCAGCAGCTCTGGGGGAGTGAGCAGATGCACTTTACTTAGCAGCTGAAATTTTTGCCTGCATACTTTCACTTTTAGCCAGCTTAGCACTATTTTAGGGCAATTAATTATGGGGCATATCATTCTAGAGAAGTGACCTTGAATAGAGACATCCCCTTAGAGAAAAGCCTAAAACAACAAGAAAGTATGGACTTACGTGTTATCATAGAACAATAGAAGATAGACCTGGAATGAACATTGAGGAGTCACCAACACTATCTTTCTGCTCCAAATGTATTTACCCCATTCCCGATGGGTGCTCAAGTAATCTGTTCATTAATCTTTTATCATTAATCCCAGCCCAACATCATCAACAGAAAGTAGCATACATAGCTCCCTTGTGTCCCTTACCCAGATGTAGGGAAATGTTTGATATTTTTTCTCTTGATAGGGCATGTAAGCAAATGATTATTATCCTTTCTGTTTGCAGATGCAAGAGAAGTGTTGAACTGAAGTGCTGAAAAGAGATTGAAATATTTAAATCTTCCCATGATTCCAATGAAAAAGGAACACAGAATAACAACTCAGATATTTTTATTTGTGATTCAGAGCTTAGCCTCATCTAAACGCTGCTCAAAAGGCAGCCTCCTTCCCTCCATTATAGACATTTCATTACAAGATATTCCTACTATTTTCATTTTATTTTAAACATGCTGCCTTTTCTGTAAAAAAATGTTCTCCTATACTGACTCATATATATATAAATTGATTTCCAAGTACTATTAGATGTCTCTTATATTTGCTCTGACAATCACAAAAGGCTTATAGAATTCAGTACTTGGCTGTCAGCATAGATATAGTAAAGAAAAGAAAAGCTGAACTGAAATGCATAACAAATACAGAAAAGGTTCTTAATATCCCTGGATAATATTTTTAGAGTCCTGTAGGTTGTTTAGTAACATAAACAAAGAGATTTAGGCTCATGGGTGATTTGGACACTTTCAAAAACTTAATTTCACAGAAAAATCTTGAGAGAAAAATTTTGGCCTTCAAATGAAATACTTAAATTAGATTTTAGCTGAATCATAATCAGTGATCAAGACCTTACCCAACTAATTTCTCTTGCTAAAGAGATTGCACATTATCTCTTTCTCTGATGAGGAATTTCTTTTTATGCTTTTATGCCCTATTGAACCACAGTTGATCAGAATATCTTCACCTGTGTAAGCGAACTGTAAAACATTAAAATTTCACCGTTCATTACACTTTAAAAACAGATGCAAGTAGCTCAAATTTTTTTTGCTTCTTGTTGTTGCATTTTTGTTGTTGTTTTTTTAGATTTTGTAAATATTTTCTTCTTAAATTTCCCACTTTTATATCACAGTCCTTATCAGTATTACCTGGGATCAGAAGAGACATAAAAGGCAAACACTCGTTTAGCAAGATGAGGGCAGCAAAAAGCATGTTCACCAACACAGAATAAATTTTACTCATTGCTAATAATTGCTTCTTATTAAATTTGGTAAGACTGATGAATCAACTGAATTTTACTGGGACATAAAAAAATTAATAGAGGAGTGGAGGAAAAAATGTCTGACCTAGAAAACAGGTGAAAGCCAGAACTGTATAATATAGTAAGCTTCTAATAAGAGTTATCTATAACCCAGTTGAGAGGAATGGGACAGTGTTCATCTCTTGACTTGTATCATCAGTTATTAACTGTCTTTAAAAGCATTTGGATTTCTTGTCGTGGTGACAAGTTTCCATGTTATTATCTCCCCTGTTCACCATGTATTAGAACAATAGAGAGGAAAGAAAAAAAGTGAGGTGTTTTTGAATTAATGGCGTTAATTTCTCAGTCTCTCTCCCCTTAACACAGATGAAAAGGAAACACTCCACTCCTCTAAAGTAAGGTTTCGGGCTTAGAGAGGCAGTGTGGAATTATAGGTTTACATATGTGCTTGCCAATGTATCAGTAGTCTCTAGTTCCGTCCAATAAATGTTCTCATTTACAATTAGTCATAGTTTCCCTCTAATACACTGTTGTCATTTAATACTCTACAGTTCAAAAATAAAAACGATACTGCAGAACTGCATCTTAAGCTTATTACAAGCATTCAACATCAGCCTGAAGATACTGCCTGTGAAATGAAAAGCACAAAATCAATTGATTTCCAACAAACCAGGGTTAGGCCAATGCCAAAATGTACCTCAGAAAAACCTGGCTGTCATGCCTTGTCTTCTTTTTTCTTGAATCCTCTTCATGATTCTGCAAACCTAATGATGTGGCAAGTGTCGTGGTTATAGGAGAAAGAGTACCAGTATGGAGGTAGCCAAACCGTTCTACATTATTCCTGATGAACTGGAATGGTGGGTCACTTGTAACAGCTGTGAGCTGGGTGTAAGTGTTCTCTTCATGTGATAACTAAGCCCAGCCTAAGGGGGGGTCATCTCTTCCAGTGGGCCATCAAAGACTCCCCAAAATATCCTATGACTCATAGGATGACATCATTCCATTCTGAAACTCCCTGCCCTGGGGGAGGTACTGAGCATTCCTGCCTGGACTTTGGGAGTATATAATCTGGGGGTTTGGGGACTTGGACAACCACCACCACTGGACATCCAGAGGGGAACCCAAACTTCCACAGGACCACCGCTTTCTACAAGACCACAACCAGCACTTCAACAAGCACTGCAACCACTGCCAACACCCCCCCGACCAACAGGGGCCAGGTTGTACTCTGACTTTGCCGGTTTAAGCCAGCATGTCTGTACTATCACCCTTACTGTAATTGTCCTATTAAATTGTAACTCCGACTTGAAATCTCTCCCAAGGTATCTGTATGGTGTAAATTTCCCCCTGCTGGTTTACCTTCAAACCAGTACAGGCAAGTCAGCTGTAGCTCAAGCTTTAATCTGATGTTGAATGCACATCTGCACTTGAAGGCTAGGGCAATAATAAGGAGAGCAAGTACCTAGCATTTCACAAAATATAAAAATCCCCCCCCAACCTTGCTTGTATTTTTTGCCTTTATTGTTACAGACAATAATTGTCCGTAAATTTCAGCTAAAAGACACTATGTGTCACCAAAGAGTTGCAGGATTTTCTGAGTTTTGTTTTGGTTTGAGGAAATGAAAACTCAGTTTTATTTGATTACATCTATTGAAATAAAGTGCACATACATATTTTCAAAAAGACCCAAGAAAAATATGTTCAGCTAGTTCAAGATGATACTCGCAATAAAAGAAAAAATTGAATAACTTCTTGATCTTTTTGATTTTCTTTTTCTTGAACACATATTTAAGTGAATAGGAGGTTAATAAAAACTAGGCCGGAGGGAACGCTGGATTATCTAGCCTTACTCACTTATAGGACATAAAATTTCACCAAGTTCTGAAGCCAACAGTCCTTGTTTGACTAAAACTGGCCTTGCATTTAGGAAAAGCAGAGCTTTCAGAAAAGCATCCTGTCTTGATTTGAAGATGTTGAGAGACAGAGAATTAATTTCTTTTCTGGGCTGTTCCATTCATTAATCGGGGCCACTTGTTTTTAAAAAGTGCTCTATTGCTGATCTGAAATCTGGCTTCTTCTTGCAGCCATAAACCTTGTTATGGCTTTTTGTAATAGATTTTAAAATCCTCAGTAACCTTTATCTTCCATCTATGATGGCAACAGTAAGTTTAAAAGCCATTTAAAAAAAAAAAGTCAACACATTAAAACCTTTATATCTCTCACTGTAAGATATTTTTTCTAGCCTGCAAATAATTTCTATGGATTAGCTGCCTCATCTCCAACTCTTAAACTGCTTTCAAGGTTGTGAATACTGTAACCTCACACAGTTTTCTAATATCAGCCTTACCAAAGTTGTATGTGGGCACTGACCCTTAAGGAACTGCATTTTCTATTTAATTATTTTTATATTAGTAAAAAAAAAAAAATCCCCTAAAAAATATTAGTCCACTCATCAGTTTAGTGTTTTGACATTTTACAACACAAAACTCAAACCCCTAAGAAATTTTCCTAAGCAAATAAGTAGAAAATATCAAAATCATCACAAAATTCCACCTTATTATTTGCCAGAAATGTGTTTAGAAGCATGGTTTAGTTCCTGTAGATTTTGTGAGGCAGAGCAAGTCCTTTAAGGAGAGGCTAGGCTCATAACTCCACGGCTGCCACAGCTGCCTGGTTCAGATATGCCTGCCCTGAGTTTGCATTAGCTGCCAGAAAAACAAACAGAGAGAAATTGTTTGGGTTAAGTTGCCTACTTTTCTCCAAAATGTAGCTTCCCAGTCAGAGAGGTGAGGACAAAGATAAAAAATAGGAAACTTGGCTTTGACTGGAATTGAGTATATATTTTTCTTGAAATAATTTAAGCAACACAATCATATTTTAGATGATTTTCAGTGTATACAAAATGTGAGAATAGGGTGGATAATCCAACAAATTTAATCACTTGAGGGTCTTAGATCAAAACATTGACATTTATTCCTAGGTCAGAGGAAAAAATTTCCTTTGAAGCTCTGACAGAGATGCTGAAACCCGTCTGAAGGGACAATTTCAGCAAATTAACATTAGGATCTATTTTTAAAAATTATTAAACCCCAATATTTCTACTATTAAGGTACATAGATACACCTCTGTAACCAACAGTTTGGGCTTCAACCAGCCTTGATGAGATTTTATCAGGTGACAAAGAAAAAAGTTCTTTGTCATGTTTTAAAATTCTGTAAGGATTGAGTCCATTTAATTAAATGGAAGGAAAAAAGCAACTCTTCAATCTCTTCTCTCCCTCTCAAGTCCTGTTACAAGTCTATGGCGAGGCACTAAAGACATAATTCACCGCCATGAGCCTGCTGCAATAAACCAGACACATCATTTCAGTGTGGCAAAGTATAGCATCTCTCTTCTTATTAACATCAGCTCTGTTTCTCGTTTCATCACAGGAAAGAAATCTCCCCTGTTAAAGAACTGCTGTAAGACTTGAAAATAACTGACTTCAAACTGAGAGAAGCTTAGCACAGCTATTAGTGGCAGGCTCCCTTTTGACTCACTTGGTAAACCTGCTTTCTATATACCCCCAGGGTTCTGGTTCAAGGACTGGCTGAGTGCACACACAGCAAGTTCACTTACCAGAGTTAATCTGTCAGATGCAAACAGCTGTCATATCCATCTGTGGGACATGCTGAAAGGGTGGAGAGATCAAAACCTGAGATTCCCTGTGAGTTTCCAGGATTAACAGTCCCTGAAGCACCAGACATCTAAATGAAGAAATCTAAGCGAGCACAGGGTGAATCCAGGTAACTTGGCAGGTCTGAGATAGGCGTATGGTAGGAAATATTGCAGGGCAAGAGTACCATTTACACTTTTCTCTCAAAAGTGTGTGTCAAAAATGTTCATTTTCCCATTGTGCTTTCTGTTCACCTTTAGCAACTGGCCAGGCAGTTGTCTCGGCGTCACTGCTGTTGTGCTGCGCCGTCCGTAGGAATGCTCCTTGGCAGCATTCCTTTGACCATCTTTGACATTTTTGTCATAAAGCATACCCAGTCCCTCCCTGCTGTTGCTAAGCAAATTAATGCAGGACGGTTAAGACTAAGACTTATCCTTTGCCTCCTTTCTCTCATATCTGAGTGCCGAGCTTTCAGCCCATCTTGTCAATATCTCAGCTTGACTGAGTCGCTACCTTAGAATTTTTACTGTGGGGAAGAAGGTATACATTGACATTCATTAAGAATTTGCATTCAGATGGACAAATGTTTGTTTAATTTTCCTGTCTTCAGATATGGTTGATTTACTGCAGAAAGCTTAAAAAAGTGAGTCATAGAACATTTTTTTTTAAGTTGTTGAAGACCTCAAGTCTGAAAAGAAGTAATAATACTAAAGAGAGAGTTCCCAATAACTAAAGATACAATGCTAGTTAAATTTATGTTTGGAGAGAAAGATCAACACAGTTTGTTTGTATAGCTGAGTCGAAGCGTCTTTGCAACGACTGAAGACATTTCAATTACAGTCATTGTAAAAAAGGGGAGAAATACATGTAGCCTGTCTTATTTGAGATAGGTGTCACATATGCTCATGAAAAGGAAAAATAAACCAGAATAATTTACTTCATGTTTGAAAACAAAATATTTTAGAAAGGTAACCCTTCTTTAACACATCTAAGACATTAGACATCACATTATGAATACAACCCCAATCATATCATTCTTGGTAAGAGCAAGAAGCATACTTGAACTTAACTGCAGGCCAATAAGTTTAAAAAAAGAGAAAAAAAGCCTCTAAGCAAGGTCAAATGCTTCAACTGAGTAACTTCTAATAAATCAAAGCTGTAATGTTTTAATCTTCAAGTATGCACTGTTAGTTATTTGCAATCTTAATCAGTCTTTCTTTTAAAGAACTTTGAAAGTTTTGAACAATGACACAAAATTAGGGCTGTGATGAGCAGTTCCCCAGAGTTTTGAGTTTTGTTCAGAAAGTCCTTCAAAACTTGCAAACTAATTAGAGTTCCTAAGGAAGCAGCATTCTTTTGTGGATAGTAATTGGAATGTCAGTCACAAAAAGCAAGGGTATTATGTTATAAGCATAATCAAGTTAGTTTTAAACCGGGTAGGGCAGGCATCTCTAACAGTTTAACCATGCCTTTAAAGAAGCTATCGTGAGCTTACAGTCATGATTTACGGGCAGTTTTGAAGCCCACACACATCTTTGTGTTGATGTGGCTTCTAATGCTTTAACCAGTTTTAAACTATAAGTGAACATGGACTTGATCCTACAGTGGCTAACACTTCAGACTTAGTCTTGAATTATTCTCTTTGGTCTACCACTGGGACTTGGGAAATAACTGCTTTTCTCCATGAATCTCCATGCCTTTCTAGTCTAGAACCAAGCCCCTGTTAAATTGCTTTAAATATTATGGATATAAACTTTGATAGAATATTCTCAGAATAACTGAGGGGAAAATAAGATTTTGTAGCCCAAGGAACAAACACAACTGGGTCTGGCTTGTGTTCTGTGCATAAATTTCAACCAGTCACTGGTTAGCATCCTATCTGCTCTGCCTTCTTGCTTTAATAAGCCTTGTTGAGAATAACATAAAATGCTCTGTAAGTATTCCAGGCATTTTAGACAGTTTAATTTCTCCAGTGTATAGAACACGTCTGATGCATAAAGCAAATCCCATCTCAGCCAAAAGATATTAACAAAGATTATGAAAACCCTATATGACAACAATGAATTCTGAATCAGTCCTGTAAAATCATGTTAACAAAACATTAGGTCATATGTAACCTGTGCTTTCTCTACATATATGTTGCAGCTTTGAAAATGAGTCATAAAAAGAAAATACAGCAAATACAGCACTTGTCAAGCAAGACTCTCACTCATTTTCATTGGCTTGATATCCAAGATTTCCTTCTCTTCTCTCATCTACCCTCAACCAATATAAACAAAAGGACAGACTAATATTTACGTTCCTCAGACGATCAAACAGACCAAACAAAACCTCCCAAACACCCTTGTGCAGTCATTTTATAGAGCACAACAGATGTCCAAAACAGCTGACAAGACAGGAAAATGTTAACACTAAGGCTGTAACAAGTCCAGTAGAATTTTGCTGGTCACAGGCTGCTCAGCAAGCAAGTTCAGGGAGTTAACAGCAAAACTGCTGCATATATTTAAACCTTGCGCTGTAGGTCATGTAAACATTCCTTTCATGGAAACTGTGCTGGGAATGCAGAAACTCTCTGACCCTGCTGTGTCTTCCCTATAAGGTTTATCATAATGCCGTGACATAACTACATACTGTATCTGTCAAAAAGATGGCATCTTGCTGTTTAAGAAAACCAAGCTTGTGTTTATCAGTGGAATCTGGAGAAAAGCAATAACACAGTCCTGTGCCATTGGAAACATTTCCATTGATCTTGACATTTTTTAAAACAAATTGTCTTTCGAAAGTGAATGTAAACTGTGAGATGGTAACAATTCTTTTCTAACAGTAATAAAAGCGGTATGGAATTGAATAGGCATACATGGTTTTGAGGAGCTTAAATCTCAAACTTCTCAGATGGAATACTAGTGCTTCCACAGATATTCAGGAAAAGAAATGGCAATGTTCAATTGTATGTATCATTTCTTTGCCTTTTTCGTATTATTCAGAGGCAGGAAATTTGGAGATTATACTACAGCATTCTAGTAATTTCATGGCAGTCCTAAAGCAATATGTCATTGTCAGACACTTAATCTGTCACTTGCACTCCTGCCTGTAGACAGCAGTAGCCTTCTGGGAGATTTCATGGTGACTTTTTTTCCAGGCTGCAGCAGGTGTGAAGTCACCACAACTCTATTAGCTCCACTGTGGCAATGAAAGAACATTATTATAATAGAATTGGATGTCTACTCATTACTAGGGAAGCGACTTGCTCCAGGACTTGCCCTTTTTCTATGTAAGGCCACACTTTCCTGCCAGCTCTTTTTCAGAAGAGGCCTCAAAAATGAAGACATCAAACACTCAGCTGGAATCCAACTGCATTCCACCCTGCCATCCTCACAGACTGGACCTGAAAAGCCTGTCTTCTCTTATTTCAGTCTTGACAAAAGCAGGACAATGGGAGGCTATTGGTAAAGTCTTTTCCTTGCAGTTAAGAGCCAAAAGCATTATCCCAGGAATCTCCATTCACATGAAGATAATGCACAGTCACTCTCCCCTTGTTTAGATTACAGCTCAGCCTATCTCAGACCACCTCTTATTTTCTTTCTTGCTTTTTAATCCTTGGCTTTACATACTGAGCTATCCAACAACTGAACAAACTAAATAGGAAAATAATTGTGGTAAGTCTAAGAGCATCGAAGCCTTAGAAAAAGATGCCTTGCCTTTTCCCCCTCAGCCCCTAAGCTATATTGGTGGGAAGGAACTTCCAAACAGACATAAGATCACTGAATGAGCTTCTGGAGCCTGGAAGGGGTCAATGCATTCTGTGGAGAATCATCTATCCTTCAACGGCAAATGGAGCTGATCACAAATCTTCTAAGCTCTCAGCCTCTAAATGAGCTTTCTTGCACACAAGTCTGCATTCACACGAGGTTATTACTATAACAAAATCCTTCTGTATTGTTTAAGAATTTCAGCTCCTAATGTTTTTTTTGGTTTGTGGTTGGGGTTTTGTGGTTTTGCTTTTTTTCTTATTTGTTTCAATAAGAATAAAGAAAATGTTAGGAGCGTCAGAAGCAAACTTTTCTTTTGCTGACATTCTCTCTAAAAGGGTGAAAAAGAAGGCATGGTTATGACTAAGGAAAGATTACTTGAAGAAAATCTTTCTTCTTTGGCAAAAATATAAACTACATGGATGTACATGAAAGAGAATTCTTACATAGATATGTCTTCATATCTTTAAATCAAATATTTCAGCTAGCAGTGTTTTCCTTTACTGATTCCTCTTCTCCTTCCAGTCCCTTTCCCGTCACCAATAACAGCAATGAACAAGTACTAAAAGGCTTGAAGTTTCATTTTGTATAACAGTTTGGATCTTACTCCAAGAAATGAATCTTGTAGAGATTTATTTCCTTCCTCTACTCCATTCTCTGTGTTTCCATGCCTTATACACAGCTTTGACAGGCTTCTCTTTGACTGCCACATGGATTGGGCTAAGTCCTGTCTTCTTATTCAAAGCTGAAATTATCTAGGACCTACAAATTTTCCAAAAGTGTCCTCAGGATTCAATAGCTGCTGAAACAAATAACTTCCTGAAAGGTTACCCAGTGTCCTCTGTGATCCACCAATCTGCCAGACCCATCCAGAGAGTTATTCTTATACATCCTTGTACTTGGCTATGTACAAATATATTTGCCAGATACACTTGATTCAGATCACTGCTCAGTGCAGATGAATCATTACAGTTGCAACCTACCTAGGCAGCTAAGCAGACTTAGTGCAAAATCTGAGAAACTTCTCTAACAGCACTGCTGGAAATTAACTTTTTTTCATCATTTGCCTCTCAAAACCAAAACTACGTAGGAACACACTTCCTGTTTAGTAAGTATATTATCACTCTGCTTATTTATGTTAGGACAGAGAAGATTGAAGAAGGGGCTTTTCTTTCCCATGGGAAGTTGTTCTAGTAAACTCTTTTTGAAGAATAATTACGGTGATTAACATGGCCAGCTTTGTTAAAGTCATGTCTCTTTAGGAGAGGAGAGTTTTCTCTTTGGAGATTTTTGTCAGGACATGAGGATTACAGTTGTCAGGAGTGATGTTTCTCTTGAAGAATAGCTATCCTGGATACAGACCGTTCAATGTTTTAAAGGTATGAATGGAAGGCAAGATCCAAAACAAGGTCTCTAAGTCTGCAAAACCAACACTTATCCTGTTCAGGGAGTGTATTTTTGCCTCACAAATTGCTCAGGCACTTAAGATTCTGCTACAAATCAGACCCTGAAGCATTTGCCCCTTATCTGATGTGAGTACCTAGGTGTTCACCAACTGCTTAAGCTGCCTAACATCTCTAAGTTCTTCAGCCTTGTGCCCAGCACAGGCTCTGGGCTAGCAGGACTAAAACACTCCAGCAATACAAAATGCAGCAGTCATGGTCAATTTCACCAAAAGGACAAGTCTAGAGGAGGAAGCCCGATGTCAGCGTAGGAATTCTGTGTACCTGTCAAGCAGCTGACATGATCCTCTGGGATGAAAGAATAACTCCGTTCCTTCATTGGCACATGGGGTTACAAATTCTCAACTTTCACTCTCAAAACAGTGCAAAAGTGAAATTAAAAAGAGTTACCAAAATCCAATTTTATAGACATTCCAAGCCCAGCTTGTGTTTGACAGCTGTTTCACTTAAAGTATAAAGTAGCCCAGATGTGCTCCCCGTCAGGCCCTGCAGAGCCTGGGGGCTCCCCAGGGGACACCAACCAGGACCGGCCCAACACCCCAGCCAGGAGCAGGGAGCTGATGGCACCAAAACAGCCACAGCCATGGTAACCAGGCATCTGCCTGGGGTCAGGGTGGACCAAGAATGGCCAGGGCTGAGGGCCTGAAGATGGGACTGGCTCAGCAGAGCCCATTGCTGGACAGGGAAGGACTATGGGGACCTGGAGACCAGCCCTGCTGCAGCATTTCAGGGCCAGGGGCTGACAGTCCAGGCTGGCTGAAGCAGCGTCCTGGGTCACGAGCAGAATGGGACAGCCCTTGAGACAGGCTGGGAAGGGGCAGTCCCATTAGCACCTTTGCCCTGCCATACCTGCAGCACAGCACATGTGCAGATCAGACATGGCTTTTTCAGCTCAGGCTGTATTGGTTACAGAGTATTTCTGGCAAATCTGAGCGTTTTCCCATCTCTACTGTAAAAGTCCTGATTATGGGATGTAGAGCTATGTCTTCCCTGCTGTCTCCTGTGACCCTTCCTTCCTTGACTGGAGAGTTTTAGTTGGTAGTGTGCAGGATATGGCAAACTCGGTAGCATACACTAAATTATCCTTTTGCAGCAGGTTTCACATCCTCAGGCCTAGCAGCATGGAGTATTGCAACTCCCTGCTTTTCCCAAGAGTTTTCTCTATATTTACCTATCAGACAGTAGCTGTCAGTCAACCACTCCCTTCTTTTCTCATACTGTTTTTCCATAAGAAGTACGTGTTGGCCGATTCTGCTCAGGGGCATGATTTAAATGTCTGAGCTGAGAAGAGATCTGCATTTTCAGAAGGGATTTTCAGTTTCCTGTGGGTGTCCTACTGAAGGCTACAGCTACAGAAGGGTCCAGAAAAGACAAAATTATAGATGTGGCTTTTTTGTCTCACCTGGTCATTTCTCTGCTTAACGTGTTATCAGCTGTATGTTTCACTCTTAAGTACCCTGCAACAATCCTACAACAGTCAGGCAGCTTGAAACCCTAACTCAGTACTTATAATTTGAGGCTTTTAACTGTTATATGTCCAAGCACTTTTACGCTGTCAGTATTCAGAGTTGACAACAGATGGGTTATATTTTGCTGTTTGTATAACTGTTCTTCCATTTTTATTGTAGTCATATGTTTGCTGTTGACAGACAATAACAAAAGAAAACTCATGTCTCTACTTGCTTATAGGCAAATTGGATTCATATTTCAAAATATTCTAGAATAAGCAAAATCCCCTCAAATTTAAGAAACAGAAAGGAAAATCACCATGGAATAGCATAGACTGTGAGTATGCCATTAGGAACAATACAAAAACAGAGGGAAAACATAGCTGAATAAACGAGACTCAAAACTGGGGTTCTCGATTCCATTCTAGGTGTCCATTAAATGGTTTATGATCTTAGGGACCTAACTCTACAACAAATGTGGGTTATTGCACTAAAACAAATGTTCAACATTAGACTAACATTTTACAGCAGTTTTATTTCTATCTTTGGAAACCAAATCCCTGTAGCCCTGGCTGAATATTGAAAGACATTTTTCATTGATGTGTGAATATTTGCAATTGCTCCCTTTCATTTGGTACTTTTTCATCTTTGCAGTATGGTAGCCATGGTAATTAATAGACACGTTAGGTGATCTGGTTTTATCAGATTTATATCAGTCAGAGACACGACATATAAGCAAGGTAGATAGTGAAACAGTAAGCTACCAAATATTTCCAATTGAGTTATTTTGTACTGGTTAAAGCTGGTGAATTTTAAAAATGTCAGTAATTTGTAAAATAAGTTTAAAAATGTGAAAGAGAAATGTGAGAAAATCTTGACAATTTTCTCATGTTATTCTATCTTTTTTTTCAGATACACAAAATATGAAAATTCTACAAGAGATTTGAAAGTAAAGTTTGAAATAATTGCAACTGATATCAGCCTTTTATGGATAAATGAAATATTTTTATTAATTTAGGAAATTTAGCATAAGAAATATCTGATAGGCAAAGCTATGAAGGATTTATAACTGAATAACCTCAGAAATTATGTGTATATCCTAAAGGCCACTGATGATTCTACTCTGTCTACCAGCAGAGTCACAAAGAAATGAACTTGGGATCTTCATCCATAAAGATATGCCAGTGACATTGTGAAGTAAGACACTGCCCCTTTCCACTTCAGCTCCTTGTACTGGAACTATTTGGGATTTATTTCACCTGATGGCATGAACTAGATAGGTAGAGAAGGGTGAAAAACCCACAACTTCCTACAACAGCCCTGAACAGTAGAAAGGTGTGTTGCTTCAACTAGAAATTGTCTTCCTCCTTCAACATAATCTGGCAATGGTGGAATGCTTTATGGCATTGTAGCCCCTTCATAGAGAAGGCAATCATCTGTTTCAGCAGTGCTATTCAAATCCTTGCAGCAGCTGGAATTAAAAAGCTGCAAATAACAATAGTCTGCTATAAAAGATGTCTATAGAATCGAATATTCAGGAATATTTCTCTCCCTGTCTTTCCAGTGTACTTTTTTATCCTTTCTGTTGTTCATTTATCTACTTTCTTTTCCTGATTATAGTTCTTCCTTTTTTATCTCTCTTTTTTAAAAAAATTATTTTATTAGTTCTTAGTTTACTCTCTCTGAGTTTAGGGCAGAAGAGACATTTGCATAATAATATCTACCATTATAAAGGACATAAATATGGAAAGAAGTAGTAGAAGTTTCTTTAATTTTTCAAATAAAAGTCAAGTTGCTGTTTGCTAATATAACCCATTACTCTGGATACTCTAAATCAAAGGCAATTTTAATTTTAGTGAAATTGCAGGAACATTACAAAATTTTCATTTTAAAATCTTATTAACTTTTAATATTTTTAAATGATCTTGTAACATTACCTGAATTATGACTAACATCTGGATCTGAAGCCATCTCACATAATAATCTAGCAAATGTATCAGACAAGACACTGAAAGCTTCACTAAGGAAACTGCTTAATTAACCTACCTGTACACAGAAGTGCTACGGACATTTTCAAAGACTCCAGTGGATACAGTCCTGTCATAGGCAAAGAACCATTCCAAGCATTAAGGTAGATCTCGCTACCTCTTGAAATTTCCAGCTTGCCCTCCTTCAGGTTATTGGCCACCAGGGTAAGCAAATTATCTGTTTAATTCAGAGAAATCAAATAACAGTGACAGAATGACTGGATTACTGTCAAATGCATGGGTAAAAAAAGCTACTATATATACTTCCTTTTAAAAGAAAAATTTCTTAATACATATATGCTCTTAGTAGGTGTTCACATGTCCTCATCATGTTAATCTGTGAAGACTTTAATATAAAGTGATATATCTTTAAAGAGTCCCCTTGTTTGAATGTAATAATTTCTTTGTTGTTATGGTTATTAAGACCACAGATATTCCTAAATCTACATCTAAAATGAAAAAGACTGTGGGAAAAAAGGATATTATTTTGAATAAAGCATCTTGGGAAAAAGTACAATATTTTCAGCTATAAATTATATTAATAACAGAATAGTAATAACAATCTATTTGAAAAGTTTGCTTTTAATTTGTTTGCAATGGATTAGAAATCCATTTCCTCCTATTTTTTTTTAAATAAAAACCCTGAATTAATTTCAGAAACTGAATGAATTTTAACAGCATTAGCACTCAGAGTCCTAAAGTACTCATGAGAAATATATACTTGTTTAAGCAGTCAGAACTAAAATTGCATGAAAATTAAAAGTAGATTTTCTTCTATTCATTGCAATCCCTCTTGGAAATGCAAATGCAATACTGTCATCATTTGAAGATCTGTTTCAAATCTACATTACTGCATATTCTTCATGTTTGTATAGGTATTTAAAAAAGGTAGAAGTAACATCCTTCAAGTTATTCCTTGAATGCCACACTGGGAAGAATGAAGTTTACTTGAGCGTGGGACATCTTTTGCAAACAATTTCTGCAGTGCACTTTAGATGTTTTTCACTGTTTAATTGATTATCAAAATATGTGCTGCAGTTTGCAGAACTTTGTCATTTTCATAACATTTCTTGAAGCTCAGCCATCCTGTGATAAAAAAGCTGTCAAGAGGCTAGGGGTGGCTGCAGCTCAATGTTCCTGACAGTTATTTGTGCAGCACATGGAAAACAAATGAGTATGCAGAATTATCTGCTTCATATACATTTACATTTAAACAAACATTTACATTTAAATTTATATTTTCACCTTTAGACACCTTTCTTTGCAACAAAGTGAATTAGATACAACCATATTTTTCCACTAGTATTTGCTATCTAAATATTGGTGGAAACTCAGGTCATGAGTGTTGGAAGAAATTTTTAAAATTTTTCTTTTTTCTGAGAGAAAACATTAACCACATACTTCCCAAGGATCTTACAGTGTCTTCTAAAGTAATTCTGCTATTATGAGTAGAATTTTCTGCTTGAAATCCTGTTCTAACAGTGAATAAAATGTCCTCAGATGTTAAGCAATAAAGCCTTTCAGACTGTGCTTCCTCACATAGCCTATTTCCTATCCAGGACATATTTCTCTCTAGTACTCGTTTTCTTTGATTTGGAAAGAAAACGTTGAAGGATTAATCTTCCTGAACCAAAATCTCTTCCTCACCTTATAATTCCCAGTAACATGGAAATGACCACTTTGCTAAAGTTCATCAAACCAGTTGCTTTCTGAAAGCACTCTCTAACCTTTTGTTAGTTAATATCATCTGTAACAATTCTTCCCAATGTTACCCGAGGGTCATCAAGCTCTCCCTGACAGGGCCTGCATTTCTTGTTGTTATAAAGTGACAGTGTCAGACGTTCTGAATTAGTTAATATCACGTGAATGGTATTTATGTAAATTTTACATGCGCGCGCACACACATAGATAATAGCTAGGCAGCCGGTTTGCCGGTATGCATCACTGCTTATCATGCTGATTATAATCATCTCATCGCTACCTTATTCTTCCTCCATCTGTTTCTTGCATCCATCTGGTGTCTATCGTCTTATAATGAGATTGCAAGTTCTTTGTGGTGGGGAGAATTTCCTTGTTATTTGTTTGTATGCAGTTAGGAAGAATGGTTTGATGCTATTCAAAGCGTTATTGTGGTTCAGATGATGGTAGTAAGAATGATCTAAATAACTTTTTTCCCCCCATTCAGAACAGTTTGTAGGAAAGATTCAGACAGTCATTTCAATATTGGTGTGGTAACATGACTAAGGATGAATTGATTTTAGGAAAGATTTTTTTTAAAAACATCTCTTTTAAAATAATTTTCCCCATCTTTTCAAGTTCATGGACTTTCTAGAAAAAAGGAAAATTTAGTATGCAAATAAAACATTTAAAATTCTTTGACTTCAGAGTCCATGCAACAGATGCCTACTCAGATGATGCAATGAAATTAATCTTTTTTTCTTTTCCTCTAGATGTGTCTCTCAGGGGTCTGTGTTGGGCCCAATGTTACTTCTTATCTTTGTTAATGACATAGACGTAGGGTTGAGTGCATCCTCAGCAGGTTTGCAGATGGCACCAAGCTTAGTGGTGCAACTGACACACCTAAAGGACAGGATGCCATCCAGAGGGACCTGGACAACCTCATGAAGTGGGTCCATGGGAATCTTATATGATTTAACAAGACCAAGTGCAAGGTGCTGCACCTGGGTCAGGCAACCCCCAGTATCAACACAGGCTGGGGATGAACAGATCGAGAGCAGCCCTGCGAAGAAGGACTTGGGGATGCTGGGGATGAGAGGCTGGACATGACCCCGCACTGTGAGCTCGCAGCCCAGAAACCAAACGTGTCCTGGGCTGCATCAAAACCAGCATCAGCAGCAGGGCCAGGGAGGGGGTTCTGCCCCTCTGCTCTGCTCTGTGAGACCCCACCTGCAGTGCTGCATCCACCTCAGGGGTCCCCAGTATAGGAAGGGCATTGATCTGTTGGAGCAAGTCCAGAGGAGGCCACAAAGTTGATTAGAGGGAGGGATTACTTCTCCTTTGAGGAAAGGCTAAGAGAATTGGGATTGTTCAGCCCAGAGAAGAGAAGGCTTCAGAGTGACCTAACTGCAGCCTTTCAATGTACCTGAAGGGAACCTATAAGAAAGATGGAGAGACGCTTTTCACAAGGGCATTTAGTGATAGGATGAAGGCAATAGCTTTAAACTGAAAGAAGGTAGGTTTAGATTAGGTATAAGGAAGAAATTCTTTACTGTGAGGGTGGTGAGGCTCTGGAACAGGTTGACCAGAGAAGTTGTGGAGGCCCTGTCCCAGTGAGTGCTCAAGGCCAGGCTGGATGTGGCTTTGAGCAACCTGGTGTGGTGGAATGTGTGCCTGCCCATGGCAAGGAGATTGGAGCTAGATGTTCTCTAACACGGCTGTTAGATTGGAACACAGCTTTCAATCTAAGCCATGTGAATCAATGAATTAAAGAGAAACTCAAAAACATTTGTTATGCTGGTTAAACCAAATTTGCCAGTTAGGATGATCTTTTATATTATGATGATTTTATTCTTTCAGGATGGTCTGTAATGAAAAAGTGAGTTTTGACTTAAGGACATCTTGGAGAAAAAAAAAAATTGATTTTATGGGAAATTTTTACTTCATTTCTTTTCTTTAAACCTGTATGTTTTTAACTGCAATTGTGGAAGTCACTGCAAGGAAGTGAAACTCAGGAGAACTGGACTGTTATTTCCATCTGCTTCCCAAATTCTCTGCCCTTACCCTTCCTCAAGCACAAAATGTAGTGAATGACAACCAAGTCAGGTAGAATTAAATATTGCCCTGAAAACACCCCTGAAACATGGGGAGGACTTACAGCTTTCTTGCATTGGCCCAGTCATAATAGCCACTTGTTTTGCTGTATCAAACTAACATGTAGATTATTTCCCCTTTAAAATTTATTTTCCCACTCCAAGTGGTACATGAGGATTAAAAACCAACAATATGTAAAGGTCAGAAGGACTGAATTTTAAAATCACACAGCAAACTTAAACCTTGTAGGTTATCAAGTGACAAGGACTTTTAAACTTTTAAACAGCATTATGAATAAGCTGTTTCAGACTTCAAAAACTTTTCATTTTATTTTAGGATTAATTGTTCATTGGCAAAAGGACATTTTTCTCATGTTAAGAGTAGCTGCCTACTTCTGATGCTGATGAATTTTATAAGAAATTTAAAACTCCTGTATCATTAGTTGATAAGAACCTATTAACTGCCATTCACATCGTATTCATTAGCTCATGAAATAAAATTTGACTTTTTACTTCTTATCTTTCATGACTTATTTAAGACATCATGAGTTTGGTTTAAAAATATCAAACGAAAAGCATAAAAAAATTCAGATATCATACCTGATCCTTTGTTCTTAAAAACAAATTTGTGATGGAGAGGTGGATGGATAGATAGATGGAACGGGCAGATATAGATTTTCCACACAACTTCACTGTTACATAGATCTGAACCTGTCTGTAATATATTGATCTCTAAAAATTCCCATTATTTTATCGATTCTTACCTTACTACAGAAAACAGGAGTACCTGGAAAATGCGTGCAGAGTGGCAAAATGTCCATGGATATAGAGCCTTTACCGAGGACCAAATTCTTGCAAGAGAATAGGCTTTGGCATTGGCTTTTCACATAGCTGTTACATTGACCCAGCCTGTACTGCTGAACCAACAACAAGTTCGAACTGTGGCTGGGGAAACTGGAGTCCACATGGGGAGTGTAAGAGAGAGAGAGACAAACCAAAGTTGTGTGTGTACAACTTGCACATGGATGGTACATTTCCTCAGAGGGAGGAAGACAGAAAGTGATGAGGCAAGGGAGCCACTCTTTGCTGTCCCATCAGGAATAATTCATTATTTTACTGACCAAAAATACCTGTTCCAGCATAGCCTTGATGTCAACAATAAGCCTGTGATCTGCAGATCACGAATGACAGAGCTGCCTGCCCATCATGCTGGGTATGAGTAGGGACAGCTCAGCCAAGCTCTCCTCATCTGCCTGAGTGACACTTGCTGTGACACTTGTTATTGGCCTGCTCGGTGTTAAAGGGAGATTATCACACTTGAAAGAGTGACCAAACTGCCCTTCACCTTTAATGAAACTTCATTTTGGCTAAGTTAAAGCCTTTTCCTTCTGTACTGGTGCTTGTAATATAAAATTACAATATAGCAGCAGGACCTCTAAGGTAAGGTTGTCAATTGCGTCAGAGGAGTCTACGAGGTAGAGCAGCAGAAAGCAATCAGAGGAGGTGTAATCTATGTGAAGCTGGTTACTTTTCAGGCAGATTTACAAGGAGAGTTGAGGAGAGACTAGTGGATTGGGCAGGGGGGGAATGAATTTTCAAGGGGCTGCTGTAGCCTCAGGTACATACCATAGTTGTGCTTTTCCCTCTTCTTAGCTCGCTAATCAGTTTCTTGGGGTTTGGGGTTCTTTGTTGTTGTTTTTCTTTAAAGAGCATTTTTATAGAAAGTTGTTCCTATACAAAAAAAGAAAAAAAAAAAAAGGACTGCAAGTTTACTTAAATATGCCTGAATTTTGTTTCCTTGGTGTTTTTTCTATGTGAAGTTTAAGTGCATGGTACATTTTAACCTTTTTACTTACAGCTTGTCTCTGATCTGCCAGAAAGGTTAAAAAAGAGAATAAAAACAAGTCAACAGGATTAAAATATGCATCCCTGTGTGTGAATGGCTGTGCTGTCCTGGCATTGATCTTATGTCTATAGTTTCTGTCTTTTTCACATAGGAATAACAATTAAGAAAGCAAAATTTTAAATACATATAAATGCATTCTGTACACAGACAAAAACAAAAATGCAATCAATATTTGGTTCTCCTAGTAATGTTGATTACTCCTGGAAGAAAATCACACTGCATTTCTGAGAGGAATTGCACCATAATTTCTGCCTTTGTGAGTATGTTCAAACACATATTCCTTACACTAATGTTTGCTACTAACCCTAAGCTGGTAAATGTCCTATGGCTCATAACTATGTTATTGCAATTCATAAAATTGAAGTTAATAGTTTCCATGAAGTTTGACCATCTGTTAATTCATTGAACCATAGTCACATAAAGAACCAGTTTATTCTTACTTCCAAATCTAAAATATCCCTTGACCACTGTGAGATTTAAAGCGTGAGATTTATCAGGATACTCAGGCAGGAGAACTGACACTTGAAACAAAAATTGTTTTCAGACACTTAAACTCAGGCAACTCTTTGCAGAAACATGTTAGACATCCACCAGTAAGATCTCTTAATCATATACATAATTTCTTTTATTTTTGTTACTGTTGTTAAGGAATGATTTGGAACAAAAGGAGAAAACTGTTTTTCAATTTATCACTACAAGAGAGCTGATACACAAGAACTTAATTTGCAGTGAATGGAAATATTTTTAATTTGCAAAATAAAAATCATTATTTGTTTGACACTTATGAATATTGTGTTTAATCATACAATTTGTTTAATGATGTCTATTATTCATGGGAAGTTGAGAACTGTATTTAAAAAAGTTGTATAAATTATTAGAGCTGTAAAATCTCAAACACTTTTTTTGTGTGTTTTTAATCACTAAGAGCAAAAGTCTCACTGAAAAAAAAATGTATGACCAATAAATAAAAAACCTTGACTTTCACTTGCATTTTGATATGCATTTTCACATGACCTCTTCAGCACAAAGCTATAAACTAAGGAGTTTTACAAACAAGGCAAACTAAAGAGAGATGTGCAGGAGTAAAGCAGAAGTATAAACATGAGTGCAAATGAGAGGAAGACATTTGAATCTGAATGGTCAGTTAATGATTCAATTAGATTTTCACTTTGTTAAAGTATGATAATCCTTCTCTACTAGGTTTCCATATTGAAGCCTGTTGAAAGAAAGAATGTAAAGTATCTTCAGAAAATTCTAAGAAAAAAGAGGATAGCTTTATTTAAACCATTGCTGCTTCCCAACAAAATGCTCCTTATGAACAATAATGTGGATGCCAGACAGATATTTCACTAAGTCTAAGATTTTGAACAGACTTGGTCTGAATAAAAGCTATCAGTCTGAAGTGATCCCCTCAGTTACGCAGTGCTGATTGAAGGATTGGTGATAACCTAGTAAATCATACGTACTGTGACTTATCTCTTTATCCTTTCCTATTCTCATCATTTGGTATTTATCTTTCCACCATACATTTTAACTTCTTTTTTCCATTTTCCACTCTTTCTGCCCTCCCCGACTTGGAAGTTTCCTTAATATCATCTCCATTTCTCCATATTGCAGAGATATGGAAATAGAGCTTTCAAAATTGCACATACATATACACATATCTGTATGAAGAGATACATGTATATGAGTATTTTATCATATGAAGGCTCTGTGAAGATGGCATTATGATTTGTGGTTTCCGAAAGGTGGATGTTCAGACTGAAGTGACTGAGACTGTTTATTATGACTGGTGCTAGTGCTTACAAACGACTGATTAAAATATACAGTGATTGGCATTTGGCAGCGAGGCAGCACAAGACTCCCAGCTCTTTGTGTTGGGCTGAAATTAAGCAATGGTTACATGGAGTCAAATAACTCTTAAGTAATGACTTACATTAATGGATTATTTTTAACTCCTGAGAAGTTATCTGATTACTTCAAAGTCCAACAAAAAAAGCTGTTTACGCAACTACTTTTCTTGGAAATCCTGTCATTCCCAACCACAGTGTGAATGATTATTAATGAATGATATTATGGTAGCCATGGTGTTCAGTGTGGCCTCAGTCTCACTACATAATTTGAATGCCTCATGCAAACAGTTAGACATTTGTGATCTATTGCTCCTATGAGAAAGTAATCATGAGCAGACAATTGATTACCATTTTTGGATCCCATAATTTGTCTTAACCACTTTCAGTAAGAAACAAGGTGACGTCTACACATAATCTTTTCCAGCAAGGGTAAATGTTTGTGCTGGTATAGTGTAAGACTTCTGTAGATTTCATGAGCTCCTGAAATTAACCTGAAGAAGAATTTATTCTGATAAAAGTTAGACTGAAATTGTAAGATTGGCCTCATTCATATTACCTAGTCAATGTATTTTAAACTGATTTATGTTAATTAGCTGCAACATTACTATATAAACCAGGGATGGAAAAGAAAAGGAGGGCACAAATTTCCTCTTGTAGGGTGTGGACTGAGCAGGCAGAGGTGTAGGAGCTTCAGTCCTCCTCACCTCCTGTGTGCATGAACTAGCTTTCCTCCTGTTCAACCCTGCACACAGGCACAGGCTTCCATACCACAGTGCTTCACCTGACATAGCCATGTTGTTTGCCTCAGAGGCCCATCCTCCTTCAGGCCCGTCAGTTTTGCCTAGGGCTACTGCAGCAAAATCTGACTCTGCTTTAGATGGGAGAGTCACATTGGCCACACAAAATGACTGTGAATATTTCTAGATTATAATGAAAATATTTTTCACCTATTTATCAGATTTTCCCATATACATATATGAAGGGATGGAAAGGAAACTGGAACAAGAACATTGTAAATAAATTAGGATGAAGCTAACACTGGAACAAAGAACTACACAACCCTCTTTTTAACACTTAAAATACATAATAAAAGATGTGTGTGGGTGTCCTGCATCAGCTTGGATTTCACATTTTAAAAATTCCAAATGTTGGTTAAAGCTATAATTATGTTTCAAAATACTTTTTTTTTAACATGATGCTTTGTGTTTTTAATACTATGTATCAAATATCCTCAATTAAATAACAAATGTGTTGTGCAACTGCTATTATTATGAAAGCTGCTGGGTACATTCCAGTACCCTCTACAGGAATAAACACTTTTTTTTAAAACAATAAACATAACTTGTTAGTTCCTTCAACTTTACAAGTTAAGGAGATGCATTTTTTTCTTAAGTAGCTAAACTTCCATTTTAACCACTGAAGGGACATTTTTATTGAATTCATCAATGCAATAAGTGCAACTCATTGCATTACTGCAAAATTGCTAGCTCTTATATATATGATTAATCTGTTTTTTACTTAGTCTTGTTATCTGACTCACTACCATGTTTTTTTAATTTTGAGTTAATAAATTTTTCTTCAAGTAAGAGGGAACGTTTCTGACTAGGGATGACTGCAAGCCCTTAAGTCGGTTCTGAGATGATGAATCTATTCTTTAAATTTCCCAGTGATGAGAAAGACCTTAGTTCCTCTACTTGTAGTTTTGGTTTGTGTATGTGTGAAAGAAAAATTGTTACAGACGAGGCAAGATATATATGCAGTTATATTTGCATGCCTACATTTGAAAACTTTATAAACCTGCTTAAAAGAAAGAAGTGTCTAATCACAGATTGAAGAAGTTATATAGAAATAAATACATGTGTGCTAAAGACTTAAAAAAACTCAAACCAAAGCACAAAAGCAAGGCAATGCTAGGCAGTAGAAAGAAGTCAGAAAGTACAACTATAGTGATTCTTACCTGTTTCCAGGGCCTCTGACTTTTGAAAGACACTAGAAATCTGCAACACAAATAGCCTATTTCATACCTAAACTACTCAGCAAAGTTTCTTCTAGTGCCTTTGTTGCTCAAATATTAATGCGGGGTAGCAGTTTTCAGGCACACAGACCCACTGTCTCAAAGAGCTAAAAAAAAAAAAAAAAGAAAAAGGTTATTTCATTAGTGACAACATTTTAAAATTAAAACCTCAGTTTTGTGCTGATAATAACTTCAGTCTATTTCCTACCATGCTTGGGAGCTATTATGCAATAAAACAACAACTACAACAGCAAATAAAAGTATAGGAAAACACCAACTAGCTATTTCAGAAGTTCATCTGTGACAATGTTTCAGCCTAATTTAAAAATACACAAATGAGATCACAAGAAACCAAGTATTCTTTTCCATCCTGCTCTTTCTTAATTATTCATTTGTCTGATGTAATCCACAGCAATGGTTTACATGCAAATTGCAGATTTTAAATATTACAAAAAGAACTGAAGCCTTTTTTTTTCTCAATGCATTTTGGTGCATTATAGCACCAAATATATAGATAATTTAGATTCAAGCTGTTCTAAGTGCATACAATTATATTTGATTTAGGTCACTCACCCTACTATAGGCCAACTAATATTTTCATTTTAAATCAAAGTGGATTTCTTCCAGGGCTAAAGCTTTCAGAATGTGTAGAATATAACCCTTATGGATAGGGTTCATAGATCTCTTGGCTGTACATATTCTCCTAGAACTCGTCAGATTTCAGTATTTACTTCTGAAATGCTTCTATGATTAAGATTTTTTCTTTCTTTCTTTCCCTTCTCTATAATCTTTCAGCTAAATCCTCAGGATTCTTGTCACTACTAAACTGGCTTAAGGTCCTGTTTCCTGATGAGATTAAAAACTAAAAAGCTTGGGAATGCAAAGGTAACCAAGAAGATATTTGCTTTTCAGATGAAGAAATGGTGAAGCTTAAGCATGCAGAAAAGTGGGACAAACAAAATTTGATAACGTTGCACACTTGTACTATTGTACGTAAATAAAAAGGAGCTCAGGATTCCTTTATATATAAGAAATAAGTCTTTAAACTACTATCTTGGGCCCTTTATGTAGAACTACTGTGTTTTTATCTATTCCTTTTCCACAGGAAAGTATTAATGAGATTCCAGGATACTGGTACTTCAGTTTATTTACTGCCATTAGCAGAGGCCAGAGAAAGGAGTCTTGACTAAGGAGTCCTGCTTTAACGGCAAAACAGTCTTTGGTTTAAGCCAAAAACCAGCTGAAAATTACAGCCGAAGCATTGTAAGAGTAAAGCCAAGAGAGCTGATTGTTTTTAGGCCCTAAAGAGGCTGCTTGGTCTGCTAAGGTTTTCAGAAGGTCAGTTTTTTTTCCCTTCCTGGTCTTTCAGCTGTACTCCAAAATATTTGACAATTAAGTATGTACAGACACCATATTTACTATACCAGATACAATGTTCACAGTTATTTCATTGAAAATGATCAATTGTGAGCTCTCATTGACCACTCATTCTAACAGCTCATGGTTTCCTTTCAGCCAAGATGAGGCAAAGCTAAGAAGAGCCTTAAATACATTACAAAGTCATAACCAGTGGAGGACAAAGCCCAACAAAATAAAGTATTTTCTAGAAAATATAGCAGATACAACAATCTCTTTTTTCTTTCTCCCTGGAACATATAATTGTTATCCTGAGGCAAACATTTACAGCATATTGTACAATAAAGAAATTAAATAAATCTGTCTAAAATACTAAATACTTGAAGTCTGATTTTCCACCATATATTTCAAGTCTATTAGCATGTAGATGCTTGAATGTCCGAAGGATATAAGAATTATTTACTTAAACGGAGATAAATTTTCAAATATTGGATTTTCACACTACCATTCAACCATTGGATTACTTCTCTTACTACATTTCCCTGAAATGGCATACTTAAAACGTAAACAAAGTGCTTGCGGCACTTTTTAGTTGCCATGGTCAGATTGATAACTGAGTGATGGATTCCTATCATTGGACAAGAAATAATACAATTTTTAAAGCACAGTGTAATATTAAGAAAGCTTGACACAGACATTATGAAGACAAACATTACAAGGGAGGCAGAAAAAACAACACCACCAAAAAGATCCTGATTTCCTGAAATTGCTGCTACTTGCAAGGAAAATTGTGATTCATGGGCAGAAAGAAGCAAGAACCATCAAAGCTGTCTTCACAGAAAATGATAAATCCTCAAATTGGAGCTATATTTTAAAAGAAGAAATCTTTATTGGATCTTTAACAGATTTAATTTTGTAATAAAGACACAGAGGTAATAATTTTCTTAATAAATTGTTTTTATGGCCCAGAAATCCAGTGGCACAGCCTGACTATTAAGCTTGCCGGACAGTGTGTGCAAACTGCCTCTTTGGGACTGACTATACCTACTCCATGCTACTTTCTGGAAGGTGCCTGGAAGCAGGTTGAGTGATCTAGCTGTCTCAGGACAGCAGCAGACTAGTTATCAACTCAGAAAAGTAATGGGGCAAATGCCCTGATGTTAATATGACTCCAAAGGCAGGGAATGCTTCCCAGTATATTTTAATTTGCTGTCAAGATCTAGCCATGATGAAAGCAGTGAAGGAGTATGAACTCAAGATCAGGGCATATGAAGACTCTTTCAGGTTCTTACTATGTTCTTCTAGTACCTTTTCCTCCTCTACTGTATGATATCTATTCAGCATCTCTGTCAGTGTAACCAGTATAAATCCTCTACTGAATGGGAGATTACACAGGATTAAGGCACTGCCTATTCAGCTGGCTGTAGCTTCAGTTTCTTTATGCTTTTATTTTTCCTCAGTTGGCTATTGAAAAAAACAATAGTAATAAAAATACTTCCTCTGGTTCATGTAAGGCACCTAGTATGAACTTAATCGTGGGTAGTTTTGGTGCTTTATAAAATGAAGAAGCTTCCTTCTATGTTTTAATTACTGAAAAGAGAAAGTTTTGGCTATTTCTGGAAAATATATTTTATAATGGAACAATAGGGATACATGAGTTTTTAAAGGTGGCTCTGAACATCCCATTTTCAGCTTTTGTTTAAAATATTGTGAATTCTAAGCAAATAATTTAACCCTTTGGGCCTCAGCTTTTGGTCCACAAAATCCAAACAATGAAGATTTTTCTCATCTTACTTGTGTCTGTCTCTGAATTTTTCAAGGGCAAAAATCCAGTCTCCGATTTCAAAAACGTATATATATATACAAAGAGATTGATGCTTCAATACATTTAATAAACTCCAGTGGAAGACTTTTCCTTAAATAATGCACACCATAGGAAAGAAATTACAGGATATATGACAAGGTAATGACCCATAAAACTTCTAGATTTCCAATTCTAAAGTTGATTTGCAGGGGAAGATTTCTGGGTTAGTATGTGCATTTCTTCTTAAAAAAATCTTCTTGAGTTGTCCGACTGTGTGTTTATCCTTTCATCTTCATCTCACAATGGAGAAAAAGAGGAGCAAAAAGTGAAGAAAAACGTTTATCCCACCTTTTCTCTGTTATAAAACTTTACATATTAAAACGCAAAATCCCTTGGATACAGACTTCACCAGCTGCACAAAAAAGCTATTTATATCTGCTCAAAATATTCCCCAAGAGGCATGTGTGCCTCACACAGTGGAGTGTTGTGCAATGATCTCCATGCTGTCTTTGAGCAAGCTGGTGCATCTGCCCAGCAGCAAGCAGCTGAGAAGTTGCCAGCGGGTGTGATGTCATCGGTGCGTTCCTTAGTGCAGGCATGCCCTGGGTTTGCTGGGCTGCTCTCCTTTGGTTCTTGCCTCTCTGTGCAAACACCTCCACCCACCCACACTGATTTTTAGAACAAAAGATATCAAACTGACAGCAAACCTGAATCAAAACCTGAAGATCACCTACCTTTAGAATTTGGAAAGTTTCAGTTCAGATCCAGTGTTTCTGCCTGACTCAGTTTGCTTTATCCATAACCAAAGCACAATCTTGGACTGGACACATGCAGGTGCCATGCACATTTGGATTTGCACCTAGGACTTAATAATTTTTGTGACTGGTGACACCATTCATTGATTTCACAGGCCCAGTATAGTTTGAAATCTTGGGGGGAGTATCTAATTGGCTAAATCAGATTAAGAGACTGACACAGGTATTAAATATGTCACATACTTGAGGTAAAGCTGATCTTCAATCAGCTTTTTCTTCAGAGAGACCCAAAGGAACAGGAGAATTGGTCCAGTTGTCCACACACAGGCATCTAGCGACATTTGGGATACCTGCAGCTACTCTTCCAGGTCCCCAGGCTCTGACAAGTTTTATGTCGTATCTGCCTGTTTTTTGTAGATGTTTCAGATATCGTGAGAAATCTCAAATGACACTAGATGCCTGTCTGTGGTCATCACAGACAATTGAATCACAGCCTAAGTGTTTACAATAAGCATCTGTCATACGTGTAGACATCTACAAAGATAAAATTTAATTCAAAATCAAGATACATAAATTTAGGTGTCCACATGCAGTTACTCCAAATTACATGAAGTGTTTATATGCAGACAACTCAGCCAAACCTTTGTTGGTTTTGTGTGGCTGCACAGCCAGCCACTGGAATGCCCTCAGCAGCTTGCCAGGCCGGCTGCTTGGGGGGTGGGGGGGACGAGCCCGGACGAAGGAAGCCCGGAGCTCTGCCTGCTGCGCCCTCGCCACAGCAGGAACACACACAAAAGCGGTCAAGGACGCAGCTTCCTCACTCAAAGGGGCTTCCCCCAGGCTGGTGGTGAAGGCGCGCCAGCAGAGACAGAGGAGGAGAGAGGCGGCCTGCTGCTTGGGTTCCAGAGGTTTAATCGTCTGAAGACACAGAAGCAGCAAGATGAGAAACTAGGGAAGAACAAGCATTTTTATACTGGGACAAAGGCAGGTGGGGTGAAGGGTATAACCCAATAGGGAAAGGGAGCATGGGAGGGGTCGACACGGGAACAGCCAATGGGAATAGAACAGAGGAGGGATTAATACAGACAACCAATGGGACACTGAGGAAAGGGGAACATTCCAGAACATAATGCATATGTAACAGGGGAAATACATAAACATAGGCTCATACATAAAACTAGGAAGGGAATACAAAAACCAATAGGGCTGCAGTGGGCTGTGGGGTCTCGCCATAACTGGGAGATGGATTTTAGGCGTTTCGCACTGCTACAGTTTTGTGTCTGTAATTTCCGTGGAAAGTCTGTTCTAATTCTCAGTGTCCTGGGTGTCACAATTGGTGTGCACAATTTTAGCCTAAACGTGAAACAAACAAAAGGATAAGGATATCTTTAAAATGTTCATCAAGTTTTTTTTCCTCTTGTGAAATAATACTCTCAGTCCTACTCACTCCTTTGTTGAAATGAAAAGCAACTTGTGTATTTAGGTAGACTTCCTCTTTCAGAATGAGTGTGTGGATATGTGTGTAGGTGTTTTGGAAGGAGGGGGCAGTCAGAAGAGCTGAAACACACCTTCATTAAGACAAAATGTCAATGAAATATCTTGTTCCACTCCATACCAATATTAAAGGCAAAGATTATAAAAGAAAATAATCTTAAAATAAATAGACCAGCAGTTTTGACCAGCCTCTGGGCAAGTACTTAAAATGGATAACTGATCGTTCAGATTCTGCAAAGTTCCTCAGGAACTAACATTAGTCTTTCCTTTCCTTTCCTTTCCTTTCCTTTCCTTTCCTTTCCTTTCCCTTCCCTCTTCCTTTTTCCTTTTTCTTTTTCTTTTCTCTTTTTTCCTTTTTCCTTTTTCTTTCAGTTTCCTTTCCTTTTCTCAGTTTTTATCATTGAGAACTGGATTTTTGTTAGCCAAACACACATGTAAACCTACTAAACAAAATTATCATGCAATTAAAGGCATGTACAAGACAAAATTGCTGTGTATTTTTATAGTGTATATTTGTGACCTCAATCAAGAAAAAAAAAAAAGAAATACCTCCATTTTTATAAAATTTAAACTATATCCTCTTTAAAATTAAGAAACAGAGATATGTAAAAGAGGCATTGCTCTATTCTGGGCTATTTGTGCTCTTTAATTAGGTGGCTTTGATGCTTTCCCTCTTTTTTGGCTTTTCCTCTGTAGAAGGTGTTCCTCGCTGAAGGTAAGGAGAGAGGCCAAAGAACTCAGATGAGGTTCTTACAGAGCAGCTGATAGATTTCACATGATTACAAGGCTGTGCCCCCAGTAACTGGGGGACTGATTGTGTCTGCATCTGTGAGGACTTACTGCAGTGATCTTTGTTTCCAGGTTTTCATCTCCTTTGTGTTTTCCAGTGCAAATGTGGATCAGTCCAAGGTGTGTGCACTGACTTTCAGTTTGCACTGAGGTCAGAATATATGCCGGTTTTTATACTCATTTCTGTCTCAAAAGGACTTTGAGCCAGTCACTTTCATGGTTATTCTCCATATTTTTACATATACATATTTTCTAGTATTTTGAATTACATCAGATCCTATTGCTAATAAAATGGAATGAGAACATGTGCCATTCATTCTATGCAATATTTAAAACTTTGTTACCTGGATGATTTACCTCTCCAGTGTAGAGACCTGAATGTGAGGATCAGAAGCACAGCTTTTTTCAAGCCTTACTCTGGTTCACTTCTCAGCGGAGTTCAAGGTAATGACCTTCCGTAGTCCTATTAATTTAAAAGAAGTTTCTTGGATTCCATTCACCTTGTGTCAAGATGTAGTGATTTTGGCTGGGCTAGAGTTAATTTTCCTCCTAGCAGTTAGTATGGGCTCTGTTTTTCAAAGTTTTGTGCTGAAAACAGTGTTGCTAACACAGGGATGTTTTCATTATTGCTGAGCCATGCTTGCGCAGAGTCAAGGCATTTTCTGCTCCTCGCCCTGCTCCACCAGCAAGGAGGCTGAGGGTGCACAAGGAGTTGGGAGGGGGCACAGCAGGGACAGCTGGCCCCAGTTGACCAAAGGGACATTTCATACCATGTGGCATCATGCTCAGCATATAAAACTGGGTCAAGAAGAAGGAAGGAGGGAACATTTATAGTGATGGTGTTTTGTCTTCCAAATAACATTTATGCATGATGGAGTCCTGCTTTCCTGGGGATGGCTGAACACCTGCCCACCCATGGAAAGTGGTCGATGATGAGGCAACGCAGAACTCTGAATGGATATTGCTAAAAATAAATAATATCTAGGAACTGCTAGAAAGCGCATATTGCACTTGTGGCTTATGCACTGAAGAGATCCAACCAAATCTCTCCATTGTGTTGAATGATTTCATGTAAGTAGACAACAGTCACCAGATTCTTAAACAGTATGTTAACCAGTGTGACTATGCACTGGCTGAAGATCTGGACTGAAGGTGGCTATCATCTCCAATTGGTTCTTTTTGTGTTTCCAGAAGCTGTTGCTTGTTGGATGCTTGTCCTTACTGAACGTTAGCAGAGATAACTCAGAAAAGAGATATGGAGTCTCAGTAACTGCTACACTGAGGGGAGAAAAGGCACTCTGCATGTTCCGTGAAAGGAAATACAAAAGTGATAGGGAAGCTGCTTGGTTCTGAGCTTTAACCTTAAAATACCCTCCTGCTCATTAAGCTTTGGCCCATTTGGAAAGAGTTATGCTAATCATACTGAAAATAGTTGGGTTACTGTAAATGATCATGTAGGAAACATTGAGACAGAATTAGATTGTGAACAATTTGAACTGTGACTGTCATCTACCTCTGCTGGCTACCCAGACTGTTAATTAAAGACATTATTTACTCTCAAAACCTGGTTTTTATAACAGGTAAGTAATGTAATAACATGAGGGAATTTCTTTATATTTTTACGTCCTTCATTCTTTGGAAGTCAAAATGCCACTGATCTCAACCCACACAAGGAATTTTTTCACAGAGAGCTCAAACTTCTCTTGTGAATGAGGGTATTGTTCATTGAATGTTATGTGAAAGTTTGGTCCTGGAGTGTTCTGACTGCTCCTTCCAGGAAGAGACTGTATCTGGGACTACCAGTACTCAGTAGCCATCCAGAAAACTCTCAGAGAGGTTCTCAAATAATGAACTGAGTTTACTCCATTCAGTAGAGACTTTGGCAGTGGATTCAGGTAGACTAAGGTTTTTATCTAGTCAGTCTCCCAGCTATGTCAGAACTTAACTCATAAGTCAATTTACTCATATGGACAGCTATAAAAGCCATCTGGCACAAGTTAGTGTTTTATACTTCAGAGTATTTAAGGCTGTAGGAACCCAATAAATCTTCTGTATTAATGTCACAAGTTGTTATCTTTCACCCACATACTCCTCTTTGGGGCCATTTGACTTGAGCTAAACCAAGCATTTCAGTCCTCGGGTGCCAGGAGTCGTAAATGCCGCAGACTGGCACAAGCCAGGTGTCAACCAGCAAACAGGTTGATGAAAAACAGTTGAGGAATCTACAAGGTGATTTTTGTACTATGCTTAATAAAAACCCTGCAATGCTCCTGTCATCTGGATGTGGACAAAAATTTATCCCTATTACAAAATTTTCTGATTTTTGAGGGTAAGGAATTCTTGAAGAACACTGAATAACAGTATTTGGGTTTTATGCAGAATCGCGCTGCTGGCACTGAAGAACATACTTTTATCTTCATAGAGCATGAGCCTGGGATTTACATACATCATGTACGTATGTAAACCATTTACATGGTTCTAAAGCCTGAGAACACTCCGGTGGTGGCGAAACTGATACCTACGTTACAGCAAGTTCAGGGGTTTTTTTTAAAAAGAAAGACATGGTTTTGGCCCTAGGTCATGGTCAATCTATTGTTTTGCTAGATGGTAGTTCCTGTATTTACTGTCTTACTTAAATGTCTTAATTTCACCTTAAAGTTTTCTGCAATTTCTATTTTAGCAACCCAATGTTTTTATGTTTTTATCGACTCTTTTGGGGGGTCTATAACCAGCAGGCATGATTGTTCTCTCACTAAGCCTTAGTGGCTCCTGTTGATGTTAGGCACCAATATTTAGGCACCAATCATGTAATGAACATATGAGAGATACTATTTCCCTGTAACTTATATTCTTTAAATAGCTAACATCAAAAAAAAAAAAAAAAAAATTGAAAAATATGGAGAAATCAGATATCAGAAACGATGTTGGTTTCTTCAGCCTGGCATATAATCTTTTTGTGCTTGGTCTGAATTAAACCTTATTATTCTCATATTATATCTTCTTTTCCGTAGAGCTCTACACACAATTTAAAAGGCTCAGAATTAAATGGGATTCCTGAAAAATGTCATTTATCTCTGTCTATAAGTAGTATTTTATTTCAAATAAAAAATTTTGAGAGTTTATAAGAGAGAAGGAAATGGAACTGATTAAAAAGTTAGCACTGCCATTTCTGAGTTTCACATTAGCATTTTTTTTTCCCTTTTTGAGGAATGATGTATAATGGGACATCAAAATCCAACAAGTATGAATTGTAGGCATTAATTTACTTAGGACATGCAATTCACTGGAATCATTAGCCCTGAGTTGCAAAACTTACTCAGGGAGTGCTTTATTACATGAAACCCTGTCTGTGCTTCTAGAAGCTAGTATTGTAATTTTCACTCTAAAAATGACAAATAAATAAAAATAATTCAGAACCTTCCATTTCTTATTGGTTTTCCAAATCCAGTCTGCTCAGGTTCCCCAAAGCCATCTGAATGACAGATTCGGATGCTTCATGTCAGGTGTGCCCACTCCTGTCTGTATCAAAAAACCTTCTTTCTTCCTTTAGGTTTTGCTTCTTTGTTTATATAAAGCTTGAGAAAAATTAGTCATACTTTTTTAATAAACTTTGGGTTATATATGAATAGGATTATTAGGACATAAACATGCAAGTTTGTGTTTAGAAAAGATTCTAAATCCCAGAGACAACCTTTGCATCTGAATACAACTATTATGCTGAGCATACATACGGAGTTGACATGCATGGGGCACACTTTAGTCACTTGTGCTAGATTTCATATATCATGTACCTTTGATCACCTCCTGTGTTTTAGAGCCCTGTCTTGTCTTCCTTTTATTATTTTTGTGATGGATGATTGCAGCTGCTCAGTGGAGTGGAATGTTAGAAGTCTCAACAAAGAAAAGTGGAGCTGCCTAGTGTCTAGGGCCTGAACATTAAATGTTAGGTAGAAGGTACAATACATTGTGGCTGGCTAAAATACGAAAAGCTTGATTACAACTTGAAAGCTTCTTCTATAGAGGAATGAGGTATTTTTTCACTGTGTGTTTGTTCTAAAAGTTTTCTGCCTTAACATTCTTCTAAAAGGGAAGGAATACTTTTATATTCTTTAAAATTTTTCCTCTCCTTTCAAAAGCTGGAAAACAGTACTCATTATACTGAATTAGATGGCTTTTTCAGCAGTGGGAAATGGAAATAAAACAACAACAGGAAAAAAATAGGCCTCTGAAAATGTCAGGAAGGTTTTATTGATAACCACTTGAGATAAGTTGCATTTTAAATACATTCCTGAAAAGTTGGAAAGACCTCAACAGAATCATATACAAGTACAATTGAAAATGTGAATAAACCACATTACAGTGAGACAAACTACCTACTTTACTTATCACAAATAAGTCTATGAGGTAATTCACAATGTTCAATGTGTCTATGGGGAGAACAGGTTCCCTTTCATGTTTATTCTTTATGATTACCAGTTTTAGTCTAAAGGAAAATAAAATCATGTAGTGGGAGACTGATAAAAGTGTTTGTCTTTGGTTGTTTTTGTTTGTTTGATTTGGTTAGTTTGTTTGTGGGTTGGTTTTGGATTTGGTTTGTTTTTTTAATGTAAAAGTTACAGGTTTTCTCATGGTGAGTTAAAAACCTTATCCAGGATGTATGGAATTCTCCATTTCCACCTTAAATAAAGGATTGATAACCTTTGTTTGACACCTGTTAAATCTATGGTCTGACTTAAGTGGAAGGTCATCCTAGATGACCGTAAATCTTTCCTGTTCTGAAAATGCTTATACTTATGAATCCATGAGTGATATAGATTCATCAGCAATTTGCTTATCCCAAAGGCATGATAAAAACATATTTTTACCACATCATCTCATTACACATAAGCATTTAACTGTGTACATATAAATATATATACAGTATATATGTCACTTTATGCAAATGTAAAAATATGATACATTGTTATTATGTCAAAGCTCAGTTCTGAAAAATCTCTCCTGGATCTTAATATGACTATCCAAGTAAGAAATCTCTCATGCCCAAATGGTCATCAAGAATGCATCCTAAGCCCTTCTGAAATCAATTGGAAGCTTTTCTTTAACAGAGTCTACATAAAACCTTATTTCAACTTTAAATTTGACATATACTTATCCAAGTCATCTGCTAGAATATGAAAATGTTCTCCTGTCATAAGTGATTAATAATAAAAATGAGTGTTCCAAATTTATTTAAATCCTTTGCAGTCTATCTTTAAATACATATAGATATATTTGTTTCTTGCAATAGAATCTGAGATTCTAGAAATTTGCTATAAATTATTTGTGATTTTTGTTGTTTTTCAAATGAAAAATAGTGTCAGAAAATATTTTCCTGGTTTATGTTGTACAACTAAAACAGCAACATTCCACATGAAGGAGTCTCAACTCTGCACTAAAGACTTATTTGTAGTTCCTTTCATTAAGAAGGGGAACAGGCGCATTGTGGTCCACTTAACATTAAGCAAGGGAATTTTTGTTATGGTGTTAGCCTAAACCCAGAGCAACTGTCATAAAAGTTACTAAATCTGTGTATCATTAAAGCAATTGTATGGAAGGGTCTTGTATTTGTTTTTGTTTTTAAATCCTGATTTGCAGCATTAGATAATTATCTTTTTATTGGTAGATACAGACCAATATGAAACTGTGATTGTGTATCCTCTTCATAGAATATGGGCATCTCATATAAAGTGATAATTGAGCTGAATAATGTATGTGTCTTCATGCCATTGGCTATTTTGCTCGTGCAGTGCTTAATACTTTAATTTCTAAATGAAGACCATAGCAAAATAGACATTTTCAATCCCAAAAAACAAAACAAATCAAAACAAAACCCCAGTGTAACTTTGGGTATAAATGTTTTGCACATTTTAAACCCAAGCTTTAAAATCAAAATAATTGGATTTTAATATCATAATTGAAAGCATCTTCTTCCTGGCAACACCTGTGCAGAACAGAACAGTACCTTCACCAAAGAGACTGTGAAGGGTTATTTCTATAAATAGCACAGGTTATATTTATTAGTTTGTTTTACTTCTTGGATGGAGATCAGCATCCCAGTAAATCAAACTCTGTATTTTAGATAACACAGTAGCTGGGACAATGTAGAAGTGGAATTCATGGGGAGTAGTCATCCATTTCTGTCGCCTCTCTACCTCTTTCTCAGACAGTATACTTGTCATTACTACATCCCTGGAAAACCTTTTCATAAATGCCATTATTAGATTGGGGCAAAATGTCTTTCCCAATTTTTTTTCCAAAATTTTGGAAAAAATACTCAAGATTTTTTTTTTTTCGTAATCTTAAATGAGACCAAATGTCCAAATATTAAAGAAGATAGATGTTCAACAGCTATCCTTACAAATTAATGTCACTTTTTCTTTCAACATGTTTAAAACTTTTTTATATATAATTAATAATTTTACTTTTAAAAATCAGTTTAATTAATTTGCCTATTGGAAAATATATTCAAGCAGAAAACAAAATTATCTTTTATAATCAAAAAATCAAACACAATAAATCTGTCAAAACTAGTCCTGTAAACAATTTTGCTTTCAGAAGATGTGCATTTTTTGCCAGCAAACTAGGTCTTGTGCAAAGGTTTTGATTACTTCCATTAAAATTTGTATTTTAGTGACAAATGATGTTGACAAGTACTTTCATTAATCTGTGTGACTTATAAGCAGTAGAACTGAACCCAATATTTTCTAAATTAAGAGTTCAGATGATTAAGTGTCAGTTGTGTGTATTTGGTAGCAGACCTCAGATAGAAGCAACATGGTAAAAGGGTTTAAAAAAAGTTCATGAATTCTTGTTTATTAGGACCAAATGCCAGTAGCAAGGATTCCAGTACCATACAAAAACCTTAAGTAGTTACCTTCCAGAATTTAATGATGGAACTGAATTAAATCACAAGCAGACTAAGTACTTTCAATGTCTGGGATATATTACTTTTGGTTTTAAGTAAAAAGAGTCCAAAGACCCAGAACTGTGCTGCCAGTACCCAGTAATAGCTAAATTTTCTGTTGCTACTTGAAAAGTTTCTAAGACCCAAACCAAGGTTTGTCATCACAGATGGGAGAGAAATGGCACAATAGCAGAAACTGATATTTTAAGAAAAATCCTAAATATAAATACATTGAGGATTTGCTAGATAGTACAATTTGTCCTATATGATTTGCATTTCTGGGTGTTTTCCATGTGTTTAGAAAAGAATAAATCCCATGAGAAGCCAAGTATGCTGCTCTTGTAGTAGGTGCAGCATAGTTCATGTCTAAGAGGATCCTGATTTCCAGCCAGATGTCAAGTCTGAAGTTCAGTTTGAAACTAACATACATAGATTTGGATAGGTGCCAACAGTGGAGGATATGTCAGACTCTTACCATGTTCAAACAGTGAAGCCTAGAGAATGCTTAACCTCTATGCTGCTGCAGAAAGGCATGAGGCTCTCCCGGATTTATGTTGTAGCTACCAGCCTTTTGTAAATGTCTCAAACACCCTGTGCCATTTTAATACCAGAGAAAACCCATACATGGTCATCTGTGTCCATAACATACACACAACCACAAAAATTGAGATATCTAAAGATGAAGCAGATTTTTACCCTGAATATGACACCAATTCTCCAGGTACATCTAGTTCAAATGGGTATAGGAGAGCTTTTGGGCAAGAATCATTGCCAGAATCCTCTAAGAGCTACCTAAAAAGCTAAGAATGTGGCGGAATAAATGCTTCTGTCTACCTAAATCTCTAGATTCTTTCCATGGGATGTGTTCCCTGTCAATCGCAGAGCTTAAACAATTTTAGTTAGCTGAAGTGGTGGTGACTTAGGCCTAGTCTTGGAATATCCAGTGATGTAATAGCAGCTGGAGACTGCATAGTAAAAGCATAATGGAAGACTGTTGCCAGGCATCTCTCCTTAAAGAAGAGGGGTCCTGAAATCCCAGGTGACTGAAAGAAAAAAAGACTTAATTTCTTTCAGTTTAATAATCTCAATTTGTGAGTGGCATGTGCTGACAAGAAATGGCAACAAGACAGAGATAAGGGACATTTTGCTATTTCACTAACTAATAGGGAAATACTGACAAAGGAAAGAGTGGAAGTTACTAAATTAGTATATACATAAACAAAGAGATAATTAATCATATTTTCTCTTAAATCAGTCATCTTGATTACCCTTGCCCCTGCCCTTGCCCTTGCCCTTGCCCTTCTTTTAAGTAAAAATATCCTCCAAAGAAGCATATTGTTCTGCCGTGTTTCTGGAAAGCCAGAACAGAGAACTCCTAGGTATTTCACCTTGACTCTGGTTGCTGCTGAAAATGCTTGGTAGTTTTCCTTGGCAAAACACATGAAAGGGAATGGGAGGAAGAAGGGAACAGAGTAAAAAGAGGGTAATAAGAGGAGAGATATGGTTCTCAGTTTCCTCGTTGCAATATCTGTCCCCTCAGATGACTGACTAACTTCTGGCAAGGAAAAAGCAAAACCGAAAGCAAGGCCAACAAGAGAAGGAAACTCAAAACAGCTTGCAGAAAACCAAGAGGGACTGTTAACTATCCTTTTTGGTATGCTCCATTGCTTGTTCATTGATGCAGATGGGATAGAGTGACTATGGCTGCGAAATTAGCATTAAAAGTGAGAACTCAGTTTAATAACACTCAATTCTAGAGAACAGAATAGCTGGTTATAGATTTTAACCATTCAAGATTTACTATCTTCCATTTGAAAACCACAAGGTGACTTAGGTATTCCTCATTGTTTCACTAGATTTGGTCCAGATCCTTTAGCACTGAAATATTAATATTAAATCTGCAGATTGGTGTTTAATTTGATTTCATAGATCAGTTAGGCAACCAAGGGAGCAGATAATTGGATAGCTGCAGTCTGCTCTTCACTGCAGAGGGTCTTTTACAAATCTGACAGTCCACTTATTTTTTGGATTTAGTGGTTGAATAATTCACTGTAGAGAATAATTTTCAAGTGTTGTAATAATTTCTTGGAGTCCTTTAAGTAGAGGAAGCTGGTAACAAAGAAGCCATCATCTAATTTCATTTCTAATGTAATTGTGGGTGTTGATGACCCTATAAAACCCCTCAGTGACACTGATCAGACCATCTCAAGTGTCATTGCTCTAGCATTTACTGTTATGACTGGCTTGAATACTTTGGTTCTCCAGTTGAATCCTATAAACTGGGCTATTGAAGAAGGACCATAAGATCACTGTCTTTGGGATTCACTCCCTCTTGTGGCAATAAGTCACAACAATTGATGTGGTTTACACACTTTACGTCTTTGTTTTTTAAACTGTTGCTGCTACGGTTATTACCTGAGACAGTGGTCTTGCCAGCATTTAGTCTGACTGTTGTAAAGACAAATGAAACACTATTTCAATTCCATTGTCTATCAGTTTATGCTCACACATAGTGTACACATGTTGTTAGTATATATACAGCAATAAACAGTGACATCACAAATATTTTAGCACACTGACTCAGTCTGAAGTGGACCAAAAACAACACCCAAAAAATCTTTCCTAACATATTTCCTGACTACATTTAAAAAACCCAACTTACTTTCAAAGGATTTCTTACTGCTGCTAAACTGTCTTACCATTTCAGAGACAGTCTGCTGCAGATTCTCCATAGGAACATATAAGACTTTGTGATACTGGATACGTTTTGCAAAGGTACTGCATGCACTGCTGAATAATGAAGTACTTAATATTCTGCAGAATGTCAAGCTTTTCAATTTATGACACCCAGGTTACTTCAGCACAGTGGATAAAGTTTTTTTTTTAAGTAACTTGAAATTAAAAATAAATTGGTCACTAGATCATACTTTGAAATCACAGTCTATTAAAAAAAGTTTTAGATGGAACTGTAAGGTTATCTGGAACATCCACTGGAATGGGCAGGAGAGGGGCCATATGCTAATGCAGAAGGTGTGGGTATGTGGGGTCATAAGGGTAGAAGCGATTACAGTTTTGTAAGCACAAAATTGAAGGACTCACAAGATTATCTGCCTAGTGGTTAGTGCGCCAGGTAGAACCCAACTCATAAAGAAATGAGACAAAACCCAGATTATTCTGAGAACTTAATAATTTTGTGGTGAGAGCTGACTAGAAACTAGGTGCAGAGGTTTAAGGAGACAAAAGAGCCTCACCTGTCCTCTCTGCCTTTTTTTCCATATGGAAATAAAACACAGCTGTGATCATATTACGTACCATGCAGCAGGAATGGTAAGATCAAAGAAGTAGATTGTTCACACACAAAAGAATTTTCAGTGTGAACTATATATATGAAATGTAGGACACAAACAAAAAAAGGATGAACTGTAACAATTTTGGAAAAGGTCCATAAGTCTTCTGTGTTCTGAGCATACAGAAAGTGAAAAAAATGGTTATTTCATTTTCTTCTTCAAGAGTGTTTTATCTTCTGTGTAGAAAAAAATCTGAGTATAAAGAGGGCCTTCCTGACAGCATAAAATGTGTTGCATATGCCAGGTTTCAGGGAACCTGTAAAATGTTACTCATTGATTTTTTTTTCTTTGGTGAGTTTCAACCTTGCAGAGACACAAACAGTTGAAAGTGCTAAACTACTAAGAATTAAACATACCCATAATTACTTCTGGTAGTGGTGTCAAAGGGAAAAAAAGCATGATGCTCCTTAAGAGCTTAATTTGGAAATGAACCTCTTGTCTTCATATTCTACTCCAATTTTATGAAAAATTGGCTAAAATTAGTGCGTTTTACATGGTCTGTTTTAAAATATTATGTTAAATCTCCATTAACAATGTTTTAGGTGTAAAAACTACAGATTGTGGGAACTGCAGTACAAAAAAAAGCAGCAGCACAACAACACCTCTAAAATCCAGTAGTGTCTCCAAATAAAAGAAATAAAAAGCAAAGTAATAGAGCAACCAAAAGGTGGCAAATGGATTTGTTGTCTAGAGACAATCTGAGCACAAACTGGTGCCATTTAAACAAATGCGCTGCAATTGAACCGCAAGCTAGAGCCATAAGAACAGTTGAATGTTAAGTGAGATCCCTAAGAACTCTAAAGAGATTCATAAGTGAATTTACAGGGAATACTGAATGAATTGATAATGATAAATTCACCAAATTCTCCTAGTAAATGGCTTCCAGATGTTCACTGTTCCTATTATTGCTGGGAATCCAAAGACAAATGGACACATATGAGGAGATATGAGTATTCTTTCAGACCATTTTAAAACAAGCTACTTCATCTGTTATGTAGATGCTCTTTTTTTTTTTTTTCTTTTCTAATATTTCTGTTGATCTAAGGATCACTATACAAGGATATTTATGAGACTCAAGACTCAAATATGTTCTCATTAGGTTTTTGATATGAATAAATATACTTTTTTAAAAAAATTACAACATGTACCAGTCTGCATTGCAGATACCCAAAATAATTTAAAAATCTGGGAAAGAGATATTACTGACTTGGGTGCAATACAAATTTCATGTATGTGAGAACTGAGAAGGATCTCAGACCTGCTGAGTTTTGTTTGTACCCAATGTCCTTGTGAAAACTTGTATTCGTTACTGTGAAGTACTTCCTTCTTCAACTGATAGATTTATATTTAGTAATTGATTAAGTCTGAGATTGCTTTTATGCAAATTTGGCCATTGAAAATGAAATGTCTTTTTTTAGTTTTCTGTGTGGACAATGAAGAGACACATTCTTTCAGAGGGTGTTTCTGCCCATCCCAGAACAGATATCAAAGGCAGTGGTGCTGAGTTGCTTTTTGGGAGTTTGCAATGTGCCTTCAGAGGGTCTTAGCTTTAGGCCCTCCACAAGGACCCAAGATGATTACCTTAGGTTTGACGCATAACTCTAGTCATTGACTTTATCTGAAAGGAATCATACCCTTAAATTATTACAAACATTGCAGTGTGGAGGGCCACTCATCCATCTGCTTGATTCAATAACGGGTCTTTGACAGGAGCTTACAAGAAATACTTGACAGAAGACACAAAAATCAATCCATGGACAGCTAAGAAACCAGTTTTCTGTATGGTACTTTTCAAGTTGATTAATCAGATCTTGGTTTATGTTTTCAAGTAGCTAGATGAATATGAATTCCTACTTTTAGATGTTAAATTTATTAATTATCCTTGAAGATAAAGAACATAAAACCCCAAGAAGAGAATTTCAGCACTCTGTTTAAATGTAATTAAAGAATTGTGCCACCTATTTATAAAACAGGGAACTTCTGCTGCTCTGAGCTTTACCATAGTATAACTCCTGGTGACAAATGAACTCTGTCAGGGCAGGTCGTTCAATGTTGCTTTCTGCCTTGGAAATACAATGTGACCACACTGCTCCTAAGGCAAATATTATTCTCTCTGAATACTCTGCTCCAAGTTATAATTTGCACATTCCACCCAGTCATGCAATGAAAAGTTAAAGGGAACCTTGTAAAGGAAATCAAGCATATTGGGTTATGTTTTGTGATACATGGTTCAGTATTAAGCACTGGAAAATAAGATGTATATGATATGAAGGGAAATCCCATGTGCATTTGAATACTTCTTACACATAAGGCTTTTCTATAATAAGTTAGAATGACATAAAAGGAGAGCATAATGTGCGAAGAAACTGTCACTTAAATTATCCTCTAAACATAGGTACTGTGGTTGCACTAAAACTATAATATAATTGCATTAGTTTCATAACAATTATAATGTATATAACCTTGGTCAATGTTAAATAATGATGAAAGGCAGTAACCTCTGTACCAACGCATTATGCTCCATCGAAGTAAAAAAGCATATTAAATACTTGGCTTGTTTATCATTATTATTTGGCCTATTATTAATTTAAAATGACATTTATAATTAATACTGTTAGACTTTACGCCTTGAAATAATGCATGACACCCCTCAGATAAACAAACTGCCTATACTGTATTTACAGAAATAAACAAATCATAAGCTCTTTTACAGAATAAATGAAGGGCTAGTCTATGTTTTGCTTTCAAGAAGTCCTTTGCATTATATTTAAGATATCTATTTAAGAAGTAGATGGTCACACAAGTCTTCAAACTTTGTATTTTCAGAGGTTCAAAAACTGAATATTGAACAATTTTTTATTCTTTTCTGTTGCATCCTTTCCATTCAGAATGAGAAGCATCAGGCTAGATTCTTCTGGAGGAATCTTGCACAGAAGCTTCAAATTTTTGGGCTTAAGACATTGTAAAGCTCACAAAATGTGGTCTTCTGTTGACTTTCTTTAAACATAACAGAAATGCAATGAGTAATAGTCAAGCTGACTTTCATTGGACTGCCCAAATATGGTATACTATCCTTATTTCAGGAACCAATGTTGATTTTTTTTTCTCCTTTCTCAGTGTTGTTAAAATGTGGTTTTACCCTCTGTTTTTGAGTCAATACTATCACTACAGTGATCCAAAGAATCTATCTCTAGACTTTACCAATCTGGTATTGCGTTGCAGGAAAGGTTTGTTAGCTTTGAGTGCAATGAGTGGAGAATGCCAGGTTTATTTTCGTAGAGACAGATGGTGACTGCAAACAGTGCCATCCATCCTACCTTTCTGTGTTTGACTTTATGCAGAGTGTGACTTGAACTCATCCTTGGGCATTGGAATACCTCACTGGCAACACTAAAGAAGAAGAAAAGAAAGCCAGCACTGAATTTCAAGTAGTGCCTCTTAAAGAAATCCAAATATTGTAATATTTCTTCTACCCTGTTTCACTCCTGTTAAATTGTTGTGACTCTGCATTGTCTCCAGGGACACACAATGTTTAGAGCTGAGACTCGAAACACTCCTTCAAAGACTAAAATCCAACTGGAACTGATAGTTTAATTCCAGGGACTTTAATATTATTTTACCTCTTGTTAGCCAGAGGAAATGAAATGCATTGACCTTATGCCTAAATCATATGACTTGATATGTGGAGTAAATATCCTTGAAATAATAATTGAAATAGGGATTTCACACCATTCACTTAAAAAAAAAATTGATGATTAAAAAAATGGTTAGCATGGTAATTTTAAGTAAAATTTTTATATTTGTTTATATGTGTGCAAAGTTAGTTAGACCAAGAGACTTCATCTATATTGATGAAGTTAAAAGTTTGTTGTCTTGGAAAAAAAAGTCCTGCTATGAAAAAAAAAAAATCCCCGTAAAATGCATAGTTATTCTGAAACTGAGCCAAGCACAATTTTTAAATTAGAGAAGTAGCATTTTGTTAATTGGCATGCTCACATTAAGTATTTAAGATTATAATTAATTACTTTCTATACTCTTAATTGAAACATTACAACATACTTGGTTACTATTTAATTAGAAAACACATTAATTATATATTAAGGTCTTCAATTGTTTATATAGTCAAGCCTCCCCTTTGAAGGGAATTCAGCAGTAAACAAGCCAAGGCTCAGCAGAGCATTCTGGCATGAAGATGCAGCAACATCGGTGTTGTTGTGACTTACTTTGATTTGCATGGGCTGAACAGTGATCAGGGAACAACTTCATGGGAATTCAGCCTGCCCTGCTCGGATGAGCCACGAGAACAGGTGTCTCTCACCGCACTCGGAATGTGCTACGTGCACTTGCCCAGATGCAGACAATGTGCAATCGCATGGAAAGATGCTGTATTAGCAATTACCATAGAAAGTCCTCAATTCATAATAAAGGGAAGGAACCAATTGTAAAGGAAACAAATTTCCTGCCATTAATTTCATCTGGTGTAGTCTATTCCAGTTCTCTCAATATTTATTGAAAAATTAAAAAAAAGGATAGTAGTAGCTTTTTACAGGTATATTTAAAATATTTTGCCCTTCTTGGAGGCAATAAATTTTGACAATTTATTCTCCAGCTATATATTAGATTCTTGTATAAAAGGGGAAGTAATTTTAAATATCCTGGAAATGAAAATACACAAGGACGTCTCTACTTTAGAAACACACTGAATTAAAAAAAACAAACAAACAACCAAACAATTAAATGAAGTATCAAGACCCAAGCCTGGAAAAGTCTCTTGACAAGGGGCAGGCTTTATGAGAGATACAATATTTTAGCAGAAAAAAAGAAAACAAGTTCAAAATTTTTGTTAGTCTTAAAGGTATCACAGTAACAAAATGTTTTTTTATTATCTCAGGCGTCCATTGTGCACTACATTGAGGTTAACTTCATATCATACTTGAGTCAAAGTAGAGACCATATAAGTAAAAATTTCTGTTTTCTCCATTCTACTGCTGAATCTTTTTCATTTTTTCCATGTGTATAGTCCTTTATTTTTGTATTTTCATTCTTTTATTTTCTGATCTCTTTTCAAATATAATAAGATATCAATTCTAGACTAAACATGTTAGGATTCCTTTACCCTCTTAGATCCCTCTAGTTTTGCTGACATTTTTCTGTGTGTTTGGATTCCAGCAATTTTGTCATCTCTGCCAGGAGACAAGGGAGTATGTAAAACTAGGAAACTTGTTAGCTAGACAAGATTTGACTGAATTCCAGTGCAGAGTCAATTCTGTGCTTCTCTCTATGGCTGAAGGATGATACATTAACTGATAGTGCTATGGTATGTGCACAAACCTTGTCCAGCTTTCCCTAAACACAGGATCGAAGTGGCTCCCCGGGTTGTACCCTTATGACACAAAAACACAAAGCCAGGAGAAAAAAGTAACAAAACCCCCCCCCAGAAAATATAAATAATTTCAAGATAAACAGAAAGTTCAAAACCACTACCCTATGTGAAATCCAGTCTTCACCTGGAAGGCAAGACATCTGTTATTAGTGACTTGATTAAGATTAAGATTTTACCGCTCAGTCCTGATTTAAAGGAAATTGTGGACTTCAGTTTGAATTATATCTTCCACTGAGATGGAAAATTCAACTAAGTCTGCTTAGCTTTTACCTCAGGTATAGTTAAGTAATTTGTGCCAAAAATCAACACAATTCCAAATAATTTAATACAATTTTATGTAAGAAATATATAAGAAAAAATATTCTATAAAACTGGCAAACCTGGACAATTCAAAGGACATGGTATCAAAAATGAGTTTGATGCTCAACTAGTTTGAATTCCTGCAACTGTCTCCATCAGAATAGTCAAGAGGTGGCTCCTGGAGCAGCCATGATCCTTTTTTGGTTGCCATGTCTGTGTCAATGATCATATCAGAGAACCTCCTTGGTAGGGAGGCAGGCAGGTGGGAAGAGACGAGTAAAAATATTTTAGGAATAACCTAAGATTTTGGGCCAATTCTACTTTGTTAAAATTATATACTATGGCAGAAATCCACAAAGCCACTATCAGGATCTAACTGACTGAAAAACAATATTAGCCTTTGTAGCATTATAGAGAGCAAAGCAGGGATACTTCTATTAACTTCAAGGTCTGTCTGTCTCATAGATTATAGTGTGATAAGTGTGGATTTACATTATACCAGTCGATCTGTTATGTACTATTTTATTTACTCACACACACGCACACACACACACACACTATTATATATATACAACCTTTTACTCTGTGGCAAAATTGCAGTAGGACACATATCACCCAAAGGGAGTAAATTGCTCTACCTGACATTTAATGTGAGAAAACTAATGAGAAAAGTGGTTTCTCTGCAGTAATGGCTAGACTGATACAAATTCATTGCATACCTTACAATGACTTTTCTTTATGTCAGTTCCTGTGGGACCATGAATGGGCTCTCTCATATTTACATAGCTATAAGGATTTATATTTTGATTTATTAAGGATATGTTGCAACAGATTCTACATCAACTGTGTTGGGAACTTGTAGTTAACTGAGTCAAGAATGAAATTCGATCATGATTGTGTATAAAGCAGTGAAAGTGGTGGATGTTAAACTCTATCAGGGGCATACTATTGTAGTACTATTTTACTGGAGAATGTTTCTCAGTCTCACTATGTGCCGGATTTAACCTGTCATTATATACAACACCATTCAAAAATATTTAGAAATAGGTGAAAATTTGATTTATTTAAAATCTAAACAATGCAAATTATGAAGAGAAACTGAAATATATGAATTTGAATTCCAGTTACATAAATGTGCTAGGGGCTTTGCTCTCCCTTGGGATATTTCTGTCATCACATATGACTAGGATTCTAGGGAGCAGGTCTTTTCCTATCTGGAGCTTTACAGTTGTGTTTGTGATATGAGTCACTTTGTCTCTTTAGCTGTTTCAATGAAAGCCTGTAGAAAATAAAGTTCTGACACTGAACTTCTCCCAGGAGACTAACAAAGACTGGATATTTCATGATCAAAATGTTTTTTTCTCAAAGTCCCGAGATAAAATACGAATATATAAACCTGCTTCACTACATGAATCTACATATTTCTGTATTTTTCTCTAAGTGTATATAAATTATGACATGAAAAGTCACCAATGCTTAAAATGTCATTCTATTTTTAGTGAAAATTTTTACAAAACCAATTCAAGAGACATACATTTTTGCCTCGAGATATAAAAATGCAACTCTATCTTTCTGAAATCAGTATGAATAGATTAAAATAACTGGTTTTGCATGCCACAGTACATGGTAGTTATCATTGCCAGACACAAATGGCATCAGTCTTTTAAGGTGATCACTAGACATGAAACCTAGAAAATGCGCTCTCCAGAATATGTCATTATAATGACTATCCGGTTACTCAAAACAAATTTTTATGGTGCAGAATATGGTTTCCACTGTGAAAATTCAAAAACCTGTGTTTATTGTGAAGTTGTATTCAAAATTGTGTCTAATAGTATCTATTTTTTCTTCTTTCTTTATAATCTCTGTTGAATCAAAAATACATAATTTAATTCATATTATCTCCTTGTGTAGTCTTTGGAAGAGATGGGAAAAATATAGCCAAAGAACTGGCAATATGATGAAAACTATCATATTGTGTGTAATTGTACGTATCACCAAAAAAACCCAAATAGATAGGATTGTAGGTTAGAAAACAAATATTCTTTAATAAGATTTGTCTGTTTCTGCTATAAAGCTGTGAACTGGGTGTCAGGTTCACTTCTTGCCATCAGCAGGAAATACAATTTAATGAAGAAGGATATGATAAAAAAGATTGGGTGGGTGTCCCCATGGTGAGGGCACCTCCGCTGTCTCACCAAGGTGCTCTGGGGTGCATTTGGACCTTCTATTTCACTACTATTCCTGCTACTGGGCAGCAGAGAAGGAAGGCTGTGGAAAGGAATTTGTGTAAAAAATGGCTTGGCTTACAGATCTCAGACTGCCAGAATCTTCTGAATCAGATAGTCCAAAAATTATAGTCTTAACCTGTGGAGTGAGGCACAATGCGTTTGTTTAAAAAAAAATCTACCTGGCTTTCAAGGATAAAACTATTAATAATCAGTAATTTCAGTGAGAGCAATTACAGAGAACTACATAACTGCAGACAGGATACAGTATTAATCTGAATTTACAAAATAGATGTTTCTGTCACATGCAGAATCACAGAGGGAAAGAAGACAGAAAAATATTTACCATCTAAGAGAGAGAGAAGGTTGTAAAAAACAAAAGCGACCTCCCAAATAAGCTCTTCAGGAATGTAAATATATGTCTTTGACAAATTTACATCTGTTCATAGTGGAAGAGCATGATGAGAAAATTCATCAGCAAACAGAAAATTTCCAGAGAGGAACATTAGGAGTCAGCAGATAATCTTGACACATAAATATGCATATTTTAGGCAGAAATTAAAGAATGTGAAATTTCCAAACCAGAAGTCTAATACATGAAATAATTTCTGTATTGCATTTTTAATACCTATACTGAGATCCGTTTTAGCTAGCCAGGTCACTCAAACTATCTCCAGTGGGCATTAGCTACCACAAAATTTCTGGAGTTGAATTTCAGGGCAGGTAACAAACTAGTCTTTGTCAAGGACATAGAATCTGGATTGCTATTATTTTTCTTACAAAACTGTTGAAAACAGAGTATATTCCAAACCTGCTGATATCTGAGTAGGCAACGTTCTTGGAAAGCCCTAGGAAGCCCCAAAGTGGTTTAAAGACAACCTTGCATTTCTTGGTCCAATCACAAGAACAGTGTAAAAATAAGACCCTTTTTTTATTCTAAAGAAATATTTGACTAAGGTTTTATTACCAGTTACTCAAGGTATCAACTGCGTATTCAAGATATTATAAGGAAAGGGGTACCTCTGTTACCCAGATTCCCAGTCCTCACAGACACTTCATATAATTTATGATGATAGAAGATTATTAGGTCTATCTTTCATTTAATTTCTTGATAAAGGGGTTGTTCCCACTTACAAATGAAGAAATTGTAATGTGTTCCTGTTTATAAACTTTGCATTATATTTTGGCAATTTAAAATAACCTTGCTATTGCAATTAGTAAATAGCAACACCTCTTTACACTTGACAGCAGGGCTCACTGTAAATGAGAATCATGCTGGGTGTAAAGGTAGCATAAACTGATGAAACACCACACAGGATGAATTCAGTACAAGATATGCTTTAGAAATACTTAGAAGTCAGAGTAAAACTTAGGTTTAGCTGAAAAAAAGTTTGATATTCTGTTCTACCAAGTAGGAAACATGTTTTTGCTGAGCAGTTTGTTACCCTGGATTCAGTCCCCTTCATTTATTCATATCAAAACTTCTTCAATATTCCTTAAATTGAGGTCTTCATCTTACTGCAAGTCAGTTTCAAGTCCAAATAACTTCTTAAGATTGCTCTGTGGATGTTTATGTATCAGTGTACGTCTTCAGTGTTCATTATTGTTTACAGCATCTTCTAAAAAGCTTCAGATTACAAAGATTTTACTTTTTATTTTATGCTTTTCATTTACTGTAGCAAACTGAAACTTCCTCTCTTCTCCTTACTTTTATTACACAATGGAAACCTCTCAGTGCTTGCAGGGGGAAGATAGATCTGGAAGAGATATATCTCTCACTTGACTGTTGTAATACACCAGCACCCAAAAGGAGGTCTTTGCACTTTCAAAAATTTTGTACTTGACCGTTTTCATGCTGTAGAATTCCAGAATGTCACGTATTCCTTTGGAAGTATAAATAATGATGCCTACAGAGACTTAAACATTGACAAGAAGTTGAACAGTTGAGTTTCTACAGCTCCTACTCACAACACGGACATCATAAGCATCTGCTTCATGCCACGGAAAGGAACAATAGAGAACAAAAGGAAAGGAAGTAGAATTAGGGTCTGCCAGAAATGTCAGCTCTGTATATCTTTTATCTACATAAGCCTCCAGAGTCCACTAACCAAACAGCAGCTGAATGAATACCGTTTACACAGATGCCTAGAGGAAAACTCCGTGGTGACTAGCAGTGATTCTGGGACATGAAATCCTGCCTGTTTGCTGCATCACAAAGAGAATTTTATGGTATTATGGAGTACAAGAGCTAGAGACATTCAGTGAAACTGTCAAGAGGCAGGATCCAAAAAAGGAAAAAGGCTAAAGGTACACAAACAAATGTTTGTTCTTCTACATGGGCAGTTTGAATCACCTGCTCACAGATCTTATTAGTCCATTGTCTATACTACATGCACTTTAGACTGCTCCTGGCACAAACAAAATGGTCTCTCCTCAAGCAGTGTTTGTCAGTGGTTTGGTGATTGGATTGGTTTATTGAGCAGGTCAGTGAGGAGCAGGGACACGCGAGTGCAGTTTCTGTTTCTTTTTTCCCCCACCAGTGATATTCTAACAAGCCTTACATTTCACACATCTTTATGCCTTTCAATTCCATCTGTACCTATATTTTCCTCCTCCTTTCACAGTAAAAATGAATAGACTCCCTGTCAGTACTTGTTTATAATACCTTTTTCCATGATGTGCCCAAGATGAATTTTAAAAACAGCTAAAAATGATCACAGCGTTTAAAAGGAAGAAAGGTAATGTTATTAAATTTCTGATATCACGGAGTAAAGGGATGTGGAGAGAAAAAAAAATTAATTTAAAAATTAAATAGTAAAATTTCTTTCTAGAGGTCTCATTTTTGTCATAAAATTACTCCATTTTACAGGCTGTCTTTAAACACAGCTTATTATTATATTTCATAATTCAACTTTTAATATTCACCATCAAACCAAGCACATTATAGATTAGACTGCTTTATGTAATAATTTCCCAAAGTAAAAAAAAATAAAGCCCCGTAAATTTTGTAGCAGTGACATATGAAATTCACTTGAACTTATTTTTTTTAAGTGAGCATTGTGCTTTCCAGTTACTGCTGGCTTGATGTATTTGATTAAATTTAAAGAGCAAACAACAAAATATATTTATTGCAAGTTCTGACCCTTGTTTTTTACACTGCCTTGCCAGATCAGACCTGGAAAAGTGTCTGCAATCTGGCAATCTACCTCAAAATTTCCTCTAGCATACCTGGGAATCTAAGGAAAGTTGGTCCTCTGAAAGCACAGAGAAAGCTGCACTAACACAAACAAGAATAAGCAAATTAGGTTAAGAACACATGAAAGATTGGAGATATAATACTAGAAGTAACAAGATTACATTGATATATTCAGATTATTGATTTATTTTTTCATAGAGTTAATACATTTTTAATCTTGGAAGGAAATGGTCAACTGCAGCTGAGTCTCCAATGCTTCTGATGAAAAGCCTCAGAAAGTATTATCTTTCTTAATATTTTTAAATAAACCTAAGATTTTCCCTGAATGTGAAGATTTTTGTTTGGGATAAGATTACTGATATAAAAAAATTGTTCTGCAGTTATAGTTCAGGTTCCATGTTTGATGTACATAAAATACATTTTATTACAAGTATACTCAGATGTTGTTTGACAATTAAATCTTTGATGGCCAAGTGACATGTGAACTTCTGACATCTATTAAATATGGCCAGTATTTTTCAGCATATTTTAAAAGAATTGAAATATTAATTGTTAAAAGCAATGATCTTATGTTAAGCAGTCTTGAACAAAGATTTCCCAAGTAATTATGACCCTTAAAACACTTATTTTTTGTTTGCGCATAATATAATCTGGAGAAAATACTCGTCACACCCAAACTAAAATCTGGTCTTAATTAATTGTCCAAAACCCTTTAGACTCCTCAGATCAAAGCAAATATTGCCAAAAGTAAATTTTCAAGTCTGTTTGAATTCTTGTGCATTTTACTTTTACTATGATGTTTGTTTAAAATAAAAGGTAAATATTTATTTTCTTCTGTAGAATTTAATTATTTTATAAAAAGAGAAATAAAATTATCTGGGGGAAGCTGTTAAATCTGCTTCTCCCATCACTGAAACATGAAAAAGTAATGCATGTATCAAAAATATGGCCAACCAAATGGGATTATTTTATATAATGGAATTTTTCTCATCTTTCTTTCCCAGATAACTTTAGATTTGGTTTCAGCTGCCAATAAAATTCTGTGTCTAAGGTTACGAAACAACTGTCAAACAAATAGTCCAACGTATTTTAACAGTTTTATTGTAAAGATTTTGTCCTATAAAGATCTTTCTACATGCTTGCTGCAGAGGAACCTGTGGTTAAAACCTTTTGGCAGCATTCAGAAGCTCTAGGTTTTTAACACTTAACATTGTTACAACCATCTGAATGAACCTTTGGAAGTCATGTAGGTGTGGGCAAATTCTCAAATGTATTCTTTGCTCTCATTTTGTAAACCAAGCTTCTCAGATATGTCTCAGGTGAGCATGTGCGCATGTGTTCCCGTATTTCATGGCCTGTGGTTCAGATCCTGAGCTGCAAAAGAGAAGTAGCAATACTTATACCTGTGAGAATAAGTCTGTCAATACTTATTCAGTTACTTGAGTGACAGATCACTTAGATAATAAGAAAGGACACAAAGTGGACAAAACCTGGCTCCTTTTGTTGGGTCTTGTCAAATTCCTGATAAGAATTAAGGTCATAGTGATAGATTCATAGATATTTTGCATTTCCTAATGTTACTGAAAGATCTGGGACCTCTTTACCATTTCATGAGTCCAAATTCTTGCTTAGGTCAGTACAGTGGTAGAAATACTTAAAAGGCGTAGGTACAAAAGCTATGTAATCAAAATCAGTTCTGACAGCAAGAACACATCTTTCTCAATGAAAGCTGTGAATTACTCCATCTATATTCAGTAGTTTGGTGGGGGAGCGCTACAGTGTTCATCAGTTTTGTTGTTTTTTGCTGTTCCTTTCTGTTCCATTATATGCATTGGATTTTATTTAAGTGCTCGCTTGGAATTCACATTTAGAGAAGAGTATTCTTATCATCTTGAATTCTGCTTTGTTCTGGGTCAAATATACTATGGACCCAAAAATTAGGAGTTTTGCTTGTTAGTTTGTTCTGTTTTCAAGTGTTCAAGCAGAAGGAAGGGATCAGGTGTATTGCAATTTATATACATCCCAGGCATGTATGCATCAGGCACCTGGAATCTGGTTACTTGTGGGTGGGTGCTCTGCACATTTGGGTCAAGGAGATTTGGAAGTTAAGTTAGAAAGAAAAGAAATGGCATGTGAACGCCAGAAATACTGTGCTTTTGATACAACGTTCATATCATAGTTCTAGTAAATTTATTTCTGTATATACTATGCAGAATTCCTAATATTGGCCATCTGGTCTAAAAAGCCTATTAAATGGGAGTATATGATGGACCTGGGAGAAAATTACTTTGGGGAGTTTTTGAATTGTATATTTCTCTCATGGAAAACACAGAACATTTGTGTTTCGCTCTGAGATCTGACAGATAGATACATTTATTTATCGTGAATGATGCTTTTAAAATTGCAAGCTAGATTGCCCAGTATTATAGGGAATGGCTTTGTATAGAGCAGTCAAGCATAAGGAAAACAAATATAATGAAAATGAAAATGTTAGCCACTGCTATTTTGCACATCTGCCCTGAAGAGGACAAACAATTTTCTGAACACTAGAGGACTTTGAAGAGCCTACTAAGCAGTAATCTTGACAAAACAATTCCTTCACTTTTCATAGACTTAAAACTGGGATTCTGTTCCTCTGTAAGCCTACTGTGTTCTTATTTACCTATATTGATCCAAAACTTTTTCAATTTTAGAGCTAGAATCCTTTCAACTCTCTCTTCAGATTGACTCACTGCCAGTATTAACAGCTGAGTAGGTTGCTATATTTCATCTAAACACACTTTATCACATTTTTCTATTGCACATATGACAGAAACTCCAAGAGCTTACTGCAGCAGTGCTGCTATGGACTGATCCTATGAAGTACTAGGCATACCTTGGCAAGGTGCTCAGCATCCACAAACCCCATGGGCTGAATGACATTCAGCATCTATCAGAATCAGGTTCTTTGCCCTTAAAGTTGCAGCTTTTCAGCAGAACGAAGGCATATTGTCCTACAGCTGTAATATTGCTCCATAAAAGAAATTCTGGAAAAGTGTTTTAGCATTTGAAATGATAATAATATTAATGACCTTTGTGTTGTTATTTATTGCATCTATTTGCACTGAAATAATATGTTGTAAGCTGTATTGAGGTCAGCATTAGCATCTGTAGCTGCTGATGTACCTTAGAGGAGGGCCAATGACTTTTTATGGCTTTCACTGCAATTTTGAAAGAAAGCAATAAAATTATCTCCTAGGGCAGTTTGTTTACCAGAAAGGGAAAAGAAACCCTAAAGGCAAGCCCATCAAAGTATAATTTGCCCAGACAACTCAAAATGGAAGGTAAAAGAACACAGCTATTTTGTAAATAAACTATTTTTAAGGTGCAGAAAGAGCTGAAAAGAAAAAAGAATTTGCTCTGTAAGGAGAAATTAGATTTTATTATTGTTTACCACCATAGCTGCTGATTTTATTTTGTCTTGATCACAAAGTTGTGATATTGGACTATTATAAATTTTAAATGGCAAATTCTCTTTATGGTGGCGCTGACATAGATTATTTATAACAACTGTGTTGAATGTCACAAGGAATTTTGTAATGCAAATAATTTAATATCAAACTCCACATGAGTTTGTTCACTTACAGCCAACTTTCACATCCTGGAGTCCTCTTCAGGTGTTATAGAATTTTTCCAGAGTATGATCAAAAATTTCTTTCTGTCCCAGCACTGCTGTCCACAATGTATTCTTTGAACACTTCTCAGAAACTTTATTTGACTGTTGATACTAAAGATTCCTTCACAGATTATGGATCATTCACAGAAAATTGATTTTGAAGGACTGAAAAATATCTGAGTAGCCAGATCAAACCTGGATCTATACATGCTATTGTTGGCAAAATGTGTCTCCAGGTCTCTGGATCCGTAGGTAATACCTCCTTCTCTCCCTATCAGTATAGAATGTGATAGTCTGCTGTGGCAAATTACTGCTTGGGGTGGCCAGGCAAAGGGATCCTGTGACTTTCAGTATATAAAATATTTTGAGCAAGACTGAAAAAGACCTCCAAAATATATCCAAAACAAGTTATCAACTACTACTGATCTGTCGTGTTTTGGGTTTTTTTCTTGTTTAATTATCTTTGTTAAATTCTACAATTTTGTATTGCACAGACACATTTCTGGATCACAGCATGAAGTGTCTTCTAAATGACAATGGCTATTGGATAAAATTGTCACAGTGGCATCTCATTAATAACCTTATTATAAATGTCAGAATATTCTGAGTTGGAAGGGACCCACAAGGATCATCGAGTCCAACTCTTAAGTGAAGTGGCCCAATTGTACCAGTTTAGTATGATATATCTCATCAAATATATATAATTGTGTTTAACACATGAGGAAGGAGGCAGAGGAGATTTCCTGTGCTGATTGAGATGTAGATATCTGAAAGCTCATTGGGCAATTCTTGCTGTGCTCCTGGAACAGCAACACATAGGCTTTTCTTAGTGCATTAGCCATACTTCAAACATACACAGGACAACTTTTTTCAAAGGTTCAGTGTGACAGTACTCTGTATGCTAAACTTTCTTCCCTCTTCTATTTACATCCAGTTCAATGTTACACTTTTAAGCTACAAAGCTCTGTCAGTTTGGCTTTAGGCTAGTTCAGTGATTGCCTGCCACAGAACAATATGACTTTCCAGACAGTGATTTAGGAAATATGTGGTTTTAAGTGTGCAAGGATGAGCCTAGGCAGAGTTAAAACTGAATTCAGAATTTTCTGTATGTACATGGAACACATTAAAGAAGAAATGAAAATGACCTCTATAGTCTCCAAAACTAAGTGCCAAGGCTCAAATATTTACACTCTCCTTTTCAAAGTTATATCTTATTTGGGCAGGAAATATCTAGAACTTTCCAGAAACAGTATTGCAGTAGGAAATATTTTGGGAGCTTTTTGATTGTATGTGTGTTTATTTGCTTTCTCCACTTTAACAAAGACCTATTTTGTCTTTTAAATTTGTATCCTTTTCCAAACATATAGGCACAGAAGAGCTTCCCACAGAAATGGGATTTATGATATTCATCTCTCTTACAATTACCAACAAAATTGCAAAACTTTTCTAATACTGCTTCTCTCTACAGATCTAGTCCTGACAGAATGATTAAAAAAAGCTTATTGACTGCAGGTACTATTATCATTTTAAAAAGCTGGACAGATCTTACATAGAATGCATATTATCACTGTGAAGACAACATTATTATACCGTGTTTCATATAAAACTATTGCAAGCAATCAAATTAAATATATTTTTGAATCTTTGTGTAATGATTTACACAGAAGAAAGGAATGACTACTTAAGGATGAGCCATCTAGAAAATTAAAATTGGCACATGTCATATATTCCATGTTTTTTTCAAGAAAACACATAATAGTGACATAATTTTAACAGCCTTGAAAGAGGTTATAGTAGAGTATCTGATATAAAATTCAAATATTATTTAAGTTACACTGGAAGAAATAAGATGAGCAATATATAGTGCAATTGATGCAGCTACGATTCTCATAAAAACATAGGAAAAGGTGAATAGCACAGAATTTATGTATGGTATGATCATGTACAAAATGATCCCTGGTTTTCTGCAAGAGTTCAAGCAAGAACTGAAGAGTGGTCTCAATCACTGGAAAACATTATTTTTAGACTGCCCTACAGCCGAGGTTGCACACAGATTTTTGCACTACTCTGCTGCCTATTCCACAAGGATTAGAGTTAACCTGGACCTTTGCTTCACTCACGGGGTTCAAATAAAGCCTTACTGAGCAGTTAAAATGTAGCTGTTTAGTTATCAAGTGCACAAGTAGCAGCTGACAATATTAATACCTCCATGATTTAGGTATCAGACAGACTTCAACAGGCATTCAGTTTAAGAATTGAGAACAGGAGGTCATTCTGTAGGTGGTATATTACATCAAGTGGGTCCTTGTACAAATGAGCATTGGTGGCTTCGGAGCAGCCAAATTTAGATTATGAAAGAGGTCATAACTGCTTCTCCCTATGATATGACTCCATGGGCATAATGGTGATCACCTGCAGCAAAATAGTTAGGTGTTTATAGTGTTTATGTGACACTAAAAAGAATAGGTGACAAAATTATTTCTTCAGAAAATATTGAAGAGAGAAAATGGCTTGAAGATAATGAATGAATATTGTAGTGTTAATCTATGCTATATTTTAAAACTAATTAGCAATGTGATTAAAGAGTTAATTAAAAGTAAAATTTTTCTCCAGTAAATTGTTTTGTGCATCTGATAGCATGAGATATGCCACTCAGACACTGGTTTACCATAAAGTCTGTAAGTTTATAGCCTGCTTAGAACATTTGTAATCATCTGTCTAATGTGTTTGGGTATTGCTAAACATAACTCATTGAGAGTTACTTTTACTTGAATAAATGTCCATTGATTTTGTAAACTGCCTGTTTCTAAACCCAGACTCAGGCTGATGAATGCCAGGATTGTTATTTCTGAAACTAGCAATATAGCTATGACTTCAAGGAATAAGGCAAATTTTCTTTCTCCATCACTGTAAGTTTGTCTGATAAAAGCAGCACTAAGTCAGATCAAGTAGACTGGTACTAATGTCATTCTTTCCAGCCAGTTAACGGGTGTTGAATGACTCTAGGGAAGGTGGGAATGGGATGTGATTAATTTTTTTTTTTTTTTTTGGTAACATGTAACAACAAAGTAGGTGAAATCTGTTAGCAGAATTCTTTAGCTTGCATGTATTGAACTAATAAATGGGCCCCTGGGTAAAGTCAGTTTGTGCATCTTTGTGGTGTATTTTGGTTTTTTACTGCTCCATAGACTTTCTGCTACAGAAGGTTAAGAAAATAGCCTGACTGTCTTGGGTCAAGTTAAACATAATACAAAAGCAAAAGGCTCCTCATCTGCACAACACCAATGGTTTCTGTTTTCAGACAGCTCTTCTCTCTGTTTACAGCCACAGAAAAATGTGAACACATACTGGGGAAGACAAATCTTTCTTTGCTGTGATCCACATCATCCACAGAAACAAAAAAAAAAATTTAAAAAAGCGAAAAAAATCACAAAAGCAAAAGAAAAGGGTCTTAGAGAGCCCAAAGTGGTCATTTAGTATATCTAGTTGCCAAAGAAAGTCCAACTCCTCAGAATTTCTAGAGAGACTTTTGTTGCAATGTCTGGGTTCAAAATTTGGAAATCCTCAATACACTGGTGTCTTCAGCCCCTACATGGAAATCTGACAAAATAAGACAAAGTAGAAAATGCACAGGTGTTTCAATAAATAAATCTCTTTCCCCCAAATGTATTCATAATTATTAAAATTACTTGTCTCTGATTTGTGAATTTGTATTTGTTAATATAATTAGTTATGCCACATGGTTGAATTCTGCCTTCTACACCTACATTCCCTTTAAACTCTTATTCTCTGTCAACTCTTACTATTTTTTACTCCTTCATTGTAGCTAGACCTCATTATGCTGCAACTGCCTCATTAGTGTATTTCATGCTCATACTTGTTCCTTCCAAGGGACACTTGCTCTGATAAAGGCAGATATTTTCAGTTATTGATGTTCTTCAATGAATGTCTTTCATAAAAATTGGTTATATGGAGCAAGAAATTTTTTTCTTGAAGTTAAAATTAAGTCTGTATGGAATGTTCCAGGTCAGTTTGATTAGTGTAAATGTTGCTACTTTATTTCAAAATATTTTCACTATTTGTCATTTTAAAAGTGAAAACAAAGCAAAACAAAACAAAAAGACCACATCAAAACAAAAAAATCCCCACTTGAATATCAAATTATATCAAATAAATATTATGAATCATAGTACATAAAACACAAGGATTTCAGTGTGTCACATGACATGGTATTCTTCCCAGTGTCTTTAAAGCCATTACTCAATAAATATTCATTTTTCTGTGAAGGAATGCTCATGTATTGATGCTTAGTGATACAAGCAGCTAATCTCATCTTGATCTGAATATAGGTCAAGTAAGGAGTAAAGTCATGCTTCTGAACTTTAGGGAGACAGATTTCCAGCTCTTCAGGGAGATTGTCAGTGGGCTCCCCTGTGAGACTGCCCTCCGGGACAAGGGAGAGGAACAGAGTTGAAAGATTTCTAAAGAAGTCTTCCATAGAGCACAAGAGCGAGCGATTCCTGGGAGCAAGAGATTGGGCAGACAAGGCAAGAGACTGGCATGGCTGAGTAGGGAGCTGCTGGTCAGGGCAAAAATCAAATGCAGTGGAAACAAGGGCAGGTAACCTGGGAAGAGTGTAGAGAAATACAATAGTGAAAGGGAGGGGGTGAGGAAGTCCAAAGCAAAACCGTAACTGAACCTGGCAAGGGACGCAAAGAATAACAGGAAGGGCTTCTACAGGTATGTTTAATCTGAAAAGGAAGGTCAAAGAAGGTTTGCCCACTCTGATAAACAGCAGTGGTGAATGGGTAACAACATTCAGTCAGTCTTTAATGGCAACCTCCCTTCCCACACCTCTTGGGTGGATGGGGACAAGATGGGGACTGGGAGAATAAAGTCCCCACCACTGTAAGCAAAGATCAGGTTCATGACCACCCAAGGAACCTGAATGTGCACAAGCCTATGGAACCAAACAAAATACAGCCCAGAGTCCTGAAGGAATTGCCTGATGTAGTTGCCAAACCACTCTCCATGATATTTGAAAAGTCATGGCAGTCAGGAAAAGTCCTGGGTGACTGGAAAAAGGGAAAAATAGTGCCCATCTTTAAAATGAACGGTTGATCCTGGGAAGTACTGTGCTGTCAGCCTCACCTCTGTGCGGTGAGGAACAGATCATGTAACAGATGATCTGGAACAGATCCTCCCAGAAGCTGTGCCAAGGCACATGAAGAACTGGGAGGTGATTTTAGACAGCCAGCGCTGCTTCACCAAGGGCAAATCCTTCCTGAAAACCTAGTGGCCTTCTATGCTGGAGGGACTATGTCAGTGGATAAGGGAAGGACTACGGATGTTTTTTATCTGGATTTCTGTAAAGTCTTTGGCACTGTTCCCCCAATATCTTTCTCTCCAAATTGGAGAGTGGTGGATTTGACAGGTGGACTGTTAGGTGGATTAGGAATTGGTTGAATGGTTGCATCCAGAGGATAGTGGTCAATGGCTCAGAGTCCCAATGGGCATCAGTGATGA